>JAOUZG010027617.1:1044348-1117219 GCA_026289955.1 Argiope argentata | reverse complement strand
GTGTGTGTGTGTGTGTGTGTGTGTGTGTGTGTGTGTGTGTGTGTGTGTAGGGTATCCCACAGAACTATTTTAGTTTACAAACATACGCCTTCATCATGTTTTTTCGACACCCGATTAAATATGTAATTCAAAGCAAGAGTTGTAAAGGTTAGATTATTTCCTGAAGTACGATTATTTTTAATTAGTTTAGCATTCCAGAACAACTCCATTTATTGAGCTTTTGAAAATCTGTCCCAATTAATATTAGGCAGAGGCATTATTAACATCCGTAAAAGTAAGACGTCTGTTTTCACGCGTCAGCGATTACCGCAAAGCTATGCGGCAATATATTTTCAGTCATATTGTTTTCCTACTTCTAACGTTCTCCTATAGGAAATAATTTAACTTCCTGATCATTAAATATCTCCATGTTTTAATTCTTTTTAATATTTCCTTGTAAATACTCCCCCTGTAAATATTCCCCTTTAACTCTAAATAAATTCTTTTATTTTTTCTAAAGAAGTCTCTTCATCCTTCGTTTGTATTATTTTAATTTTGGTTTAGAAACTAACCCGTAAATATTAAAAAATCCCTAAACATCACGCCACAAAAACCCTGCTATCTGAAGAGTCTAATTTTTTAGAAGGTTTGGTTAGACTTCCATTTTATACATATATAACATGAACTTTTTGAAAGACTTTATCAAACCTGAATCTAAGAAATAACAATTTCGAACCATTATTTAAACAAAAAAAATGTAATTTTACAGAAATAATTTTGGGTAAAACTTGCGCTTGATGATAAGAGAATAGCTTTGAATATCTTGTTCTTAGTTCAAATTGCAGTCTATATAACGTATCTCAGTGTTACCATGTATGCGAATAAAACTAGTGGTATAATCATCGGGGATCAAACAGATTCGGACGGTTTTGTTATAAAAATCTGGTCTTGCAAATACAATGGATATGTATGGTTTTTGACAAAGTTCATAATATATTTATCTCATATTTACTTTGTATATATTAATTGTACTGTTTTAATTTTGGAATTCATTGCTATGAGTGGTAAAATGATGGGGATTCATTGGTAAATATGTTTATATGAAGTTAAATTATATGTTCGATTATTCGTTATAAAACTGTGAAACTGGAGATAACTTGAGAAATTGATATAAATGGTATAATTAAATAATTCTAAAGTATAAAAATGTAATTAAATTTTGAAATAGTTTTATAGTAATTTGAGATTATACTAGATTACATTCAGGAATTAACATATATTTTGATACACCGCTTTGAAACGTAGAATCATAAAATACTTTTCATAATTTTATTTAACTAAACTGATTGATAACGCTACAAGCATTAAAAGTTTCGATTACTATGTATTCAAGTAAGAAGATAATTTTAAAGTTAACCATGAAACTATCGGTCTATACTATTATGAATGAATTTTTTTGCCAGACTAATTCACCTTCCTATCTAAATATCTAAATAAATCTGTTTGTAACACAAATAATTTTCCAGAAATAATAAATCCAGAATAAAATGCAACAATAAGATTTTAAAAATTGTCATCGTATCCGATATAAAAATTCATTGATTCGGCTTTGCATTTTCTATAAATAATCTTTTTAAACAGCTTAGTAACAAAAATAAAATTTCAAAAAGCTTTCATTCATCTAGTGAAAATCAGTTATCTACTATTTTATTGAACGGAGCAAACTCTTAGTTTGCTCCGTCAAAAATATGTTTTTAACATATTTTTGATTATCAAATTATTACGCGCCTGATTTTAATGAATTATTTCGTTTTGGTCAATGAATTTCTATTTAAGTTTGCAATAAACAATAATGCCTGTAATACAACATTTATATTTTTACATTTATGTATTCATCTTGAATTATCTAATCATAAATAAACAGAATAATTTAGTTCTTTCATTTTTCATTTCAGAAAGAGATTTTTTTATTTAAGTTTAAAATTAAATTATTTTTTTAATTAAGTGATTTAATTAAAAAATTTGCATAAAAATATTTTCCTATAACTCAACTTTATTTTTCATTTATTTACATAGCTACTAGTGAAAAATAAAAATGTAGTTATGGTGTTAAGTTCCATAATTAAACGTACCAATTACCAGAATATTATGAATTAAAACTAATTCTATTTCAAGACTTGATTTTAGAGAAATTGCAAAGCATTAATATTTAGTGATGTCTTGTAACGAGGAAATATTTAAAAAAATTCTGAATATTTATATGCAACTGCAGAATAACATGATTGGCTGTTTTCGAAAGGAAAATGTCTCCAAATGCAGAATGCTTGAAGATAACTTTTTTTAAATGTAATGCTTTAAGGAAAACGGAAATGTCTTTATTAATGTTACTATATTTTATTAATGCTTCATGATAAAGGAAATTTTATGCATTCACTTTTAAAGCAAAGTAACACATTACATTTAATATTCAATGTCTAATGGAAAACATATAGCTGAATAATTTTAATTTCTATTACGACTGTTAGCTTATTTTCACTTTAATAGATTAATTTAGCTTCATTTAAAGCTTCTCTGAGTCCACTTATCTTAAAAGTTAGTAGTTATTAAAAGTAGACATTATGAAATTTGACAGAAATTTTAAAATCTATATTATACTATTTATTTTGTCTTTTTTTAAATATATTGGTAAGCATTTATACCAATTATTACCAAACATTATACCAATATAAAGAATAAAAGGCAATCTAATAAATATGTTTATAATTATAAAAAACAGAAAAAAATAGTTGCTTATAATTATTTCGTGCTTTTAATGTAAATAGTAAATTACAAGCTGAATGGTTTCTAGATTCTTTATATGAACAAATTTATTCCAGTTTATAATAAAAAGATTGCATATTTCTATTTTAATAATCAGTTTTATGAAGGGTTGGAATGACAAAGTGCAGAGCATTTTGAAGAACCATATTTTTAACAATTTAAAACCTTTAAAATGAAGAAAAAAATTAAAATTTAGAATATTAGGTTTTCATAACTAATTTAAATAAGTACTCAATATTTTGATCAGAATACAGTATGGAATGAAAATTTAAATTTGCACATTGGAAAAATTTAATTTTCCTGAAGTTTCAGAGTCCTTTAAATTTATAAATCGCGCAACCGTTCCTTAATGCTAGTCTTGTCATGATAAAGCCCTAATAAATTCTGATCCAGTAAGAAATGCTTATGCCTTTTATTCAACAATTTATTTGTGATATTCGTTCACTCAGTGATCTGAACATTCACTTACTTATCAAATGAGATAGATGCATCAAGATATTTCCTGAGAGATTATTTCCGATACGAAAAATAAGTAAGCAATGTCGATCTTCCTCGCAATTGTTGCTGATATACATTCGCAGAAGAAAGTTTATTGAAGCGCATCAACATTTCATAGAAAAATCCCATTGTCTCAGCAGATATTATTTTGATACGCCTCAATTTATTCCAAAATATTTTCATCGCATTCATGAAATATTGTGAAATAATGGAATGCATTTTGATTTAAAACGATGGCGATATATTAAAATAGATTTTTCATTTTTCCATCGGTTTAGTTTTAAAATTAAATGCGATTCAATTTTAGCTTTAGCCTTTTTAGTTTTGATCACCCTTTCGGAAGGAAAGCATTTAATATCTCTCAAAATTGTGTCGATAAAGAAAATTATACAAAATAATGTATTTTTATACAGAATTTTATATGATTTTTGAACGTCAGTTCAGTATTTTTTGCTATACGTATTGGTGACAGCAAAACATATTTTGTGCCAGACATTCTCATTAGCAGATGATATCGGACTATATATTTACAGTATATTCGCTATTTGGAATTCCTAAATACATTGTGAAGATATCTTAACAGTATCGTCGGGTATTTTGTATTATTAGTGTTGTCTGAAATAATAACTAAACTGAAATTCATTTAAAAATGGTTACTTTTTTTATTGAAGAGTTGCAATATGAAATATATGTTATATATGTTATGTTGCTTCTTCATTTATATCCTAGCTAATTTATCTTAAATTAGCTCATGTTGCTTTATTCCAAAATTGGCCCTTATTTCGTGAAACAAGTCTCATTTTTTATTATTATTTCTAATGCTCGCCCTAAAATTTTACCAGGTCTAGAATTCTCACGTTTCTAGTGATGGGATAAAAATCCCTAATACATGCGGTGTAATTATCAAAAATATCCAATATTTCCTTTCCTAAATCAGCATATGTTAAAGAAATCCCTAAAAGAATCTTTTTGTAAAAGCAGTAAGAGAAATATATGTCACAATTTCACTCTTTTGTCTAGATATAAACATAATAATTTTATAGCTCCTCTCTGTGTACAAAGCATGCTATCCTTGGAAAAACAAATTGAAATTAAATTCCCAATTCTCCCTTCCAACCTCTCGTCTGCAAAACTATGTTAGATATACAGTATTGAACCGATTATTTATTTTAATAAAATATGTAATTAATCAAAACAATTCTTTATACGAGAAATTGCATAATCGCATATGAAAAAATGTGATATAGCTGTGTTTTCAGATTTTGATGAATGCGAATAATTATCAATTTGGAATATTTGTTCAATAATTTCTTATTTTTATCAGCTTGAGTATCTTGCACATTTTACTCGCATCTTTACTTTAAAACCTGATTTGACTGTCTTTATTTTGATTTTACAGGGGTTTTTATGTTTTAAAATTTTAATTCAAATTTCAGGTCATTGATTTTATCTTTAGTATGGAATTTTTAAGATAGAATCTATTATTGCGTGTTATCTTTTACTATTAAGTATACGAAACAGAGGAATATTTGTATCCTACAAAAAATTTGATCTCTATATTTTGATGAGCGTACCCATTTCAGATTTTTCCGAAACTATAAAAAGTGTTTTTGATATAATATTTGTCTGGCTGTGAAAATTATAATTCAAAAACACAACAAGCTAAATTTGAAAAATTTGGTATATGATCATGACATAATTTTTATTAAGTATCAAACAAAATCCGTCCATTCCATCTGAATGTGCATAAACGCGCTAATTGTGAAGCGTGTCGAGTTAGATAAAAGTTATTTAATTTAAAGTTTCATAATCTAAATTGTAAATTTGTATCGAATTTTGAAACAAATTTATCCGTATGTTGACTGTGTCAGCATATACGTTGATATGTGAAGGCGATAGCTCAAAAACAGTCTAGATGACTGAAATTTCTGATATTATAAATAACAATTATAAATATAGGATAATAATCATTGCATTATAAAAGTAGACCGGTATCCCATCAAAAGATACCCAAATGTATACTCTAATTTCTTCGCTATACAATAAAAAGGACTCGGTGGTTGCAAGTGCATATACAAGGAAGTTCAGAGGACAAAACTCCCACTTTTTCAGTTTCCATATACATCTAATGAATTTCCAATTCTGTCATTTCAAAAGCTCCAACCATCTATTTAACTGTGGAAGTATTGCCTTTTCAGCTGTGAATTTCATTTATTTTAGTCAGAAATACTTTGAACGTTTTGCTTCCATTCTCAAACACTTGAATCCATTTCAATGTCTCTTTCCATGAAGAAAACTTCATCAGACACAATAGCATCAAAAACTTCCTCTAAAGGATAACAAATGTCAGTTCAAGTGTCCTGGGATAGAACCCATTTAGGATTAGCCTATTTTTGAGTTATGATAAATGGGTAAAGATCTTTTTAGGAGGATCCGGTATTTGGCACTGATAAATAGACTATTGGCGACTCAGGCGGTCTGCCCGACTTCACTGGTAATGGTATTATATCTACGTGAACCGAGATATTAAGAGGAACTAAGTCATTTTTCTGCTCCTTTCTTACCTGTGTCCTTAACGGTGACATTTATAGTCGCCGCATGCCATTTATTAAAACAGTTTTTCTTCATTCTTGCGTGCCTTTACCTTACATCTATAGAATGTTTTTCGACTGAATTATCATATATTTATTTTATTTATTTAATAGAAATTTCAAGCGAAACTGCAAGCGAATGATATTTAAATTTATGCAGTTTGATCAAAATAATGAATTACTCTGTTTTATTTCATTAATTTTAATTGTTCCGTTTGGAATTCTAAAACTTTTATAAATGTTATTTCACGATTCTGAAAATTCATTAAGTTATCTATGGCAAATAAATTCAGCACTCCTTTTGAAAACTCACAGGAGTTAATTTATAAAAGTCAAATACGATAAGTTAGCATAATGCATGGACACTTTTAAGGATTTCTCAAAAGTAAAATATTAATATCTGTTACTATGTCTGAGTTAAATGTAAGTATATTACTCGTATAAACACGTTTTTTCCATGCAATCGACTCTCATAAACTGAGATTGTAACACGAGATTACTATGTCTATGACAAACAAAGAATAGCAAATCTTATACTCGCATCTAATTTGACGCTTTTATCTATGAATTAAACTGTCGATTGTACAGTTTTAAATATAGTAACTACCAAAACAACTTTTAACTCAAAATTCATTTATTTTGACGAGGTAATTATTTTTTAATTTGTATGACCTTTCCATCCTTAATAGTTAAGGAATCGCACTGAAATAATTTCAAATCTCTTACCAATTCCTTCATATTTTAACCGATTGACAACTTTACGATCTATCAAAACCCGCACCTTCCTTACAACATTGCATTCGCCGGTTTAAATTTAATCAAAATTATTTTATTTATCGTAATCACTCGATAACATGGAAAAGTGTTATGAGTGCATAATTTTTAAATGAAATTGTGATGGCATCAGAAGTTAAGCAGAAATGTTCTGTTAGACATGTGAACCATTACAATAATCAGACTTTCAAAAATTAATATTTACCTAAAGTACGCGACTGTTTATGTACAACGTGAGGAAACTTGCAGGTATATATTTAACAATATGCAACTTTATGTTGTCCTTGTGGCATTTATGTCTCGGGAATTGACGCAGATCAACAGAATCTTCCTTTGGTTCTGAATTCTTAAAATTTAAGAATAAAATTTAAACTAAAACTGAATTCTGGTTATTAGATTATCTGTATTGTTATAAAATGAACAAAATTTTTTTTATTCAATGGTTTGTGACTAGATTCACGAGTAATTATATTAAAAAAATTATAAATGTAGATATTTTGTTTTTGTCTTTATATTTTTCCGATTATATTTTATAGCTACAATGCAATCTGCTTTAGAATTGTTTTCTTTAAACTTGCACAACGCAGAATAGAGCTGAATAAGCATTCACTTTATTTTTTCGATTATTGAACCTTCAATAATTCGTTTTCAAATAGTTATAAGTTCTTCATACCTGCATTTAATATGTATTATTCAGGAATGTTTACACTTGTGTTAAATATATATTCTTTTCAAATATTAGTATTAAAATTAATTCAGGATAAGCTATTGACAAAAACAAAACAAACTTTCACATTTCTCAAGAAAATTATTTCCATTTTCAGATTCTTCACTAAATATTTTCTGATTTATTTTGAAATTTTGGAGCTCTCTACAATCTTTATCGGAAATGTACAGCAAAATGTTTTTCATTATGCAATGTGATCACAAGAGCAAAAGTTTATAAGAATTTTAATTCTAAAATTCTACTGTTTAAATATTTTAGTATTTTATAATGCAATTCATAACTATTTCAAAAATTTCTCACTTAAAAGTAAGTCGACTAACAGTTGGACTTAAATAGCATGGGAAAGGAAAACCTTTTTTTCAAAGAAAGATGAAAAAACAGTTTTGATTAAATTAATCTCCTGAAAAGAATACACGTAAATTGCTTCTAATTACATAATGTATGGTTTTGAAATACAATATTTATTCTTTTTGATAATTTAAAAGGATTCAGAGATTCTTATCGAGATGTACAGGAAGTAATGACCGAACTTGCTCAGTTATTAAATATTTTTATTCAACGCAAAAGCAATTTTCTTTTGGGTTTTATGTAATCTTTGTTTTTATGATACATCATAAAGATTTGGGAAAGTAATTTATTAAACTTTTTTTATATTTTTCTCAAGGTGTAAACGTATTTGCAAATTACGCTGGTGGAAAAATAGAATTTTTAATGAGATTTTAAATGGTACAGTTGTTTATGATACATAAGGTTGTTTGTAAAACAGAAAAAAAAATAGATGCGAATTTCTTAAAGCGAGTTCATTTATTTTATTTCTTTTTATAAATGCGATGTTTTAAACATAATATTTTGAAAAAAAATCATTTATTTCATCTGACACTGGAGAAGGTAGTTAAAGATGTGATAATATTTTTTAGATAAAAATCTTTTAGATGAAGGTGAAATTTAAAACATTATCAACTCTTTTCTATGAAAGTAGTAGATACATGAAATTTAAACATTGTGCAAAGATTTTTAATTCCTTATAAACTCCATTATTCGTAATTTTTTTAAAAAATTTACCAAGATTTATTTCGATTAGTAACAAACTCAGTATTAAATTTATATATTATACATGCTTGGTATTTTTTATTCCAGTTTTTTAGTTTTTTGTGTAAGATGGATTAATATGGATAATGAAACATATAGATCAATTTTCGAAGCCCAAATCTCTATATGATGTTTACCGGAGCAAAAGTATAGTAATCGATGTTCTTTAAACTTTTAATTGCATGCCATCCGAATTCCCAATTTTCAAATGGCATACCTATTGGTCTTATTAGTCACTATGTAGCTCGAAAAATTGCATTGATATATTGTTACAATAAAATCATAATTTAAGAAAAACATATTGTGGCAAGTCTATCCTTTATTCAAACTGTTAAAGGAAACTGTTTGTTTTTGCAGTAACGGGTTACAAGAAGGTTGCCTGCATTATATTTTATCACATAATGTTTGCTTCCAAAATCGTGCCCTCTTGGGTTTCATATATTATAAATATATTTTTTTAATTCTAAGCAATGATTAGAGTTGGATTTGAAGTTTTACAATATATCAAACATTTTTCAATTCTTTGAATATTGGTATAAAATCTTATTTGTTAAATTTCAGAATCTTTTTCGAATCTCAATAAAAGCATCACTTCACAATCGATAGTTATTTTACATTTTTTCTAGTTCAGTCGTTATAAAATAAAGAAAATACACCTAATCTCAAGCAAATATTTTGAAAAAAGTTTTAGTTATGTTTTGGGAAAAAAATTGTTGAAAAATCAAATTAAATTTTTTCTTCATATTTTACGAAAACCACAAAAAAAATATTAAATTTTTAATGAAATCTCTCAGCTTTATGGATTATTCCTTTTATCTGCTGAGCCTAATTTATTTATATAATTATATAAAATAATTAATTACTAGAAAATTGTTCTTTAATAGTTTCTTAATTTTAGTAATTTTTGATCCACCGTTTAATAATCATCGAGTGATTTGAATACTTCTTTAGTCATCTGACTTTTGTATACGTTGACTGGTATTGTATACGTTATATATAAAAAAACGGAAAAGTGATTAAAACTGTTTTTGAATTCATGATCCATAAAAATAGTAGCAATGGAAAATCACTATGTAGCAATACTATTAACTACCGTAGCAACTATGTAGTAATACTATTACCTAATCACTATGTTGTGATATCAAAACTTGTTAAACAAGTTAAAAAATTAAATTTCTTAATAATAGATTAGGTAATAGTATTACTACATAGTTGCTATGGTATTAACTACCCTAGCAACTATGTAGTAATACTATTACCCAATCACTATGTTAAATACTATTAACTACCCTAGCAACTATGTAGTAATACTATTACCTAATCACTATGTTAAATACTATTAACTACCAAATATTTTAAGTACTATTAAATAAAAAATACCCAGTTAATATAAATTTCCTTATTAAAACATTAAAAATTATCTATCAGTCATATAACTTAAAATTTTATTTTTAATTATAAAATTCGACACAAGTTTCTAATCACCCTTCTGAACTCGTAAAAGTAAATTAAAATAAATTTTCAAACGTAAATAAATCTTTATATTGCTCAATATAAAAAAATACATTACGGTTTGTGATTGAAAAATAATATTCGAACATATGCACGTCCTAATACACCCATATCTGAAAAATCTCGAAAAATTATATTGTTAGAAATTAAAGAACCTTCGTTATAATTATAGAGCTGATTTAAAAGAAATTTGAAGTTAACTTTTCAAGAACATTTTTTAATGACTACGTAAGTTATTATTTAATCCTGTTTGTTCCTTCTTAATTGTTTGAAATAATTTTAATTGTTTAAATTGTTTAACAAGTTTTGATATCACAAACGTATCTACAAATTGGGAAAATAAAATTTCATATTTTATGCAAATTCCTTTTTTTAAAAAATTTCCTTGAAGTTAGTCGCTTATGCAAAATTTTAAATAATGAATAAATGTCTGTATTTGTCAATATCTTTAAAAAAGAAACATAAAAGTACTGACGAAATTTCCATTTGTATTCCGTTCAACCAAATAGGAATAGTTACTGATCAAGGAGAGAAGAGTACAGGATTGATTATCTTTGAAAAACTAATTTTAGTTATTTGATCGTATTCCGTCATTTCGTAAAACTAAATTAAGATAGTTAATTATCCTGCGAGCAAACAATTTACATGATTACCAAAAATGGTGAAATTGTTTCAAGTTATTTACACGCCTCTGAATCTTTAACTTGCATCACGCCGCCCTTGTCAATTCAACAATTTTACACTACGATTATAGTTAATCTTACTGCTATTTTAGATGGATTCATTTTTTTATCAATAACGGTATCTAATATAATGAGCTCGAATAAAATATCTAATCAGCAATTTTAGGTGTAGGCTCTTTACACAAACATTAACTCAATTTATGTTATATTACTAACAAGGAGAGGAAACAGGTTTGAATTCTGAGATCGGGATGAGATTTAGTATAATGTTAGTGTATATTTAGAATGTTCATTCATGAAACTGTTCAAATGTAATGGTCAGTCAATTTCGAGACACTCGTCCTCAAACTTTTCGTAAAGCTTATGCACTATAACGATTACTTAACAACGGCTAACTTGACAACGGTTCGGATGATCCCAATGGAAGGGTTGTTGAGATAACCGGCTCGTATACGGAAGGTTAGGATTCGAATCTAACGGGAATTTTTTTCCCTTTTGATAATTTTATTCAATTAAAAATTTACAAATACTTTTAATTAATATTTTTATAATTTTTTTCCAAAAACAAATATTTATTTTTAAATACGTAATAATAAAATAAAAATTTTAAAAGAAAAAAATTATAAATACAGATGAATTTTTTAAAAATATATATAAATTTAATTAACGATTTACAGATAGTTTTATTTAATATTCTACTTATTTTTATGGGAAGATAAATGCTTATTCTTTTGAGACTTAAATTGTAATTTAATATTTAAAAAGAAGTAATAAATATAGCATAAATGGTGATAATCATTAATTATAAATACTCACATCGTAAAAAAAAATTATTCAATATTTCTACACAATTATCCTATATAAATTTATTTTCAATTATATACAAGAGCAAAAATGGTAACTTTAGTTAAACCATTGGAAACAAAATATATTTCGACAACTTGTGCAACTGATCAATGAATGTCCACAACAGTAGGGTTTCTTCAAGAATCTATGGGGAAACCCTTTATCTTTAAAAACATTTCTCTTTCACCAGAAAACTGAACAGCGTACCATGCATATCTTATCATCTTATTAAAAATTGACGAAGATAATTGATAGTGTATAATTAATTGCATTTTTATGTTATCTTTGCGAGAATTACTGTAGTTCGAGAACGTTCGCTTACATATTTAGCAAATATAAGATGTTCTCTTCAATTTTCGATTTAAATACAGCTTCGTTGAGTTAGAATTGGTAATATATAATTTTTAAAATCCAAGAATTTGAAAATGAATTGTTTGAAAGTGATACAAGCAAGTTAAATTATCTGTAGTTATCTAATGTTACGTTTTTAATTATTTTTCATTTAAACGTTAAATTAACATTTAAGTATTAAAAGAAGAAGCATTTATCCTTCTAAAAAATAAGCAGAATATTAAAACTATCTGTAAATCTTTAATTAAATTTAAATATTTTTAAAAAGGCATCTGTATTTATAATTTTAAAATTTTCATTTTATTATTACTTATTTTTATAATAAATATTTATTTTTGGGAAAAACTTAAAAACATATTACATTTTTTTTTGTAAATTTTTAATTGAATAAGAATTATTAAAAGAGAAAAAAAAAATTCCAGCTAGATTCAAACCCTGACCTTTCGCATATGAGCCGGTTACTTAAATAACCTTGACATTGGAATTGTCCGAACGGTTGTCAAGTTATCAGTTTATAAGCTTTACGAAAAGTTAGAGAATCATTTTCTCAAAATTGATTGGTTATGGCGCTTTAATATTTTCATGAATAAACATTCTAAATGTATACTATCATTATACTAAATATCGTCCCTATATCAGATTTCAACCCCTTGCCCTCTCTTTGTAAGAATTTTTTTAACCAACTTCTAAAATGCTATCAGTTTTAAAAGGTTCGTTCAATTTTATCACACCGTTTCTATTAAGAAACTTAATAATTATAAAGCCTCAATGAGGACATGATATTTGAAAACTTCCACACAAAGTTGCTTCTCAGATTTCGTGTTTAGATTACTTTAGATTGGAATAGATTACTTTTTAATCCTAAAATTGACATCAATTGAGGTTTGATTGCAAGTTATTTTTGTTTTGCCGACAATTTAGATGCGGAATGAATCGGAGCGCTGAAACTGAGCACTAAGAGAAAGAAAGAATGAAAATGAAAGTCTATAGCGAAAGCAAATAACGAATTATCTGTCGGTAGGAGCGCAGTAAAGAGCTGCACAACACACCGTAAAGGTAACAAATAGCCTGCATTAGAAAGGTAGTCTCGTTGCTTGTAGAGCGTGTAGAGACGTTTTTAGAGGAGCTCTACTCCATAAAAGTTCCACTCTAGAGGTGAATGGGATAAGTTTGCCGTCTTTCTTTTCTGCTGCGAAAACAAGGTTTTCCTACGTACCCTGTTTTGAAACAAGTAAAGCAATATTTGTTCAATAGCTGGATCCACTCTAATGCTCTTCAGAATTCAACATATGCTAATATTTGTTAGCTTATCTAATCTTAGATAACCTTTTTTCAGAATTTCAAATTGGGTATAGGTACAATATGTTTTCAAACAGCCCAAAATAATCCGGTGGCAGCAAAAAATTCAAGTTTAAAGGTTAAATATTTAGTGCTTAATTTTTCCTGTTTCTCTAAGCGATGTCATAAGTTCATAGTCACCTTATAGTCTTTCTCATTATATTAAATGAAAATAATTGGTGCAATTCTAATAAAATCTTAAATATTTCATTAATTCAAATATTTCAATCATTCATTCACATTCAAAATACTTTATTCAATTTCTCTTTTTTATTTCTTCTGTAATTAATTATTAATTGTCTTTTATAAAACAGCATTCGGTATTCGAATCTAATTATTGCTGAAATTATTTTCTCCATATAAGCTGCTTTCTTTGCAATTATTTTATAGAATGTATGAAAGATCAGCCCAATTTAAATTCATATTGTTGCCAATGTATTTTGAAAAATATAGCAAATTCTGATTTCTAAAAGCATTTTTAAAAATTTCTTTTATCAGGAACCAAATACAGTTTAAAAATATTTTTTATAAAAAATTCATGCTCCTCAGAAAGCTTGTTATTTTTTTATGACTATGTTAAAATAAGTCTTTGCTGTTCAATTTTATGAGCTTTCAATTTAAAACTTTTAGAAATGCTCTATTTATGAGGATATTACTATGAACCTCCATAGTATAAAAAGCATCTACACTAGTAAGCAAAACAGTTAACATTTTATCAATTGAGAAAGTAGTGATATGAGTTTTCAACAGTGATATGCAATGCAGTGAATTATATGCATTTCAATACATGTTACAGATAATTTTAATACAAAAGCAGTTTGGATGAAGAAATTAAAATGCCCAAAACAGATTGCAGTATTCAGCACTTATTATTTTTAATTGGGTTATTTTTTAAACAAATAATTAAATTACAGAAATTCTCTGTGAGCTGGATTTGTATAGATTCAATTTGCATAAAACAATTCCACAATATAATAAATTTAGATAAATTTATAACTAATGTTTACTTTTATTGTCTGAATAACTGAAGCCTTTTTTTACATAACATAAGAAATTTTAATTGCTTGCTAACTAGTTAATAAAGTATTTTAAAATATTACAATTTTAAACAAAATTGTTTAAAAAATTTCAAAAGATGGGTGTTTGAAGCGTTATCTAGACATTGCATGAAAAACAATTTTTAGTATTATATCATCACATAATCCAATAGAAATGTTTTTGCGTAAGAACAAAACCGAAAACAGATTCTAAGTAAGTGTTTGATTTTCATTATCTAAATTTCTGATCAATCAATAATTTTTTTCAGAGCTTTGAACATGCAAATATTTGATGCTATTATTTGCTTCATATATTTCTTAAACGGATGTAAACAATTTTCCTTTAAATATAATTTTTACGCATTATTGTACGAGATTTTATATTTAAAAACAGGACTTTATACTGTAATTAATTAATGTAATACTAACCCTTTGCACTCCGAAAAATAATTAAATGCAAGATTATTCACCTAATACAAAGATTTATTTATTGCTATGAAAAATAACTATACATAATTTTCTTGAGTCGAATTCCTTTGAAAAATTAATCCATATCTCTTAACCATTTAGTAATCATTTTAACAATTAAATTTGAAAAATAAATAAATAAAACGTCAAAATGATGCACCGTCTTGAATGGTGAGTGAGAGGCACCATCGAAGTGCAAAGGGTTATTAATTTGTGGAATAAGTTTGTAACTTAAATAGTTAATCATTGTTTGATGCATTAAATATCTAGACAGTAAAGCTTTGTCTGAACGACTTCTCATCAAAATGAACTTTGATTACTATATATAATCTTAAGACTTATCTTTGAATTTAAATAGAGCCTCCGATTTGAAGTTGAAATCTAATGCATCAAGAAATGGAGATTACCTTTCAAGTATAATGACTTTATCACTGAAATTGAAAATTTATTTATATTGAAAGTATTTATTTTGACAAATTTCTTTTTATATGCTTAATTAGCAGCGGTATTTTACATAACTCTTTGCGCTGTGAAAAACATTTATAGGAAACAGAAGTTATAAGTGAAATAATTTGCAAAGAAATCATATAGGAAGACTAAGATTAATGGTAAGAAATTTGTAATAAATATATGCCAAAAAGTGAAGCTATGTGCCGGTGGAAAATAGTTAAATGTTACTTATATGAATTAAATTCGTAAAAATTTCCATATTTTCCATATTATAAAACAGAAATAACATCTAAGTCAAAGACAGCTTATATTACTAAACTGCGATAAAATGTTGACCATTTTATGCTTTATGATTCTACTGCCAAAGCGAGTTAATGGAATGTATTAAGAGTAAACTGTTTAGATAAATATACCTAGTAACCCTTTGGTACCTCAACGAACAGCTGAGTACCATCACTGATTTTTTCAGTAATTTAGTTTTGTTATAATAGAGAAACAATGTTTACATTCTATATTTCTTCGGAAAGATTTTTTCACCTCTTAATGCTATCAATGTTATCAAACAATCTTAACTGGACTCTTCCCTTCAATTACACAATATTTTTCCCATTACAATCTCTAACATTTCACTATTAATAATTTTTGTTCATATCATTTATTAAACTAAATTTATATGCTGAGGTTGAATAGGTTGTGGAGTATTCAACTGGCTATAAATTACATATTTTTTCAATTTTTGTCATGAAATAGCTAATTAAAAGTAATTATTTTCAAATTTTGATTAGTTTAATTATTAAATTACAAATTCATTTTTCATAGAGTAGCATAAAACATGTTTCTTTAATTACAACTTATTCTGAAAGCATTTAAGCGTTAAAACAAATCTAATTTATTGCATAATTTGGAGTAGAAGAATTCTGATTTCACTCCGAAATGAAATCAGGATTCCGTGATTAATCATAATCAAATAATATGACAAAAATTCTATAAGGATATTAAGTAATCATTTATGGAAGTAACGATCAGTACGGGCTTATAAAGGTAGGTTAACATTTCTTTTTTTATTTATTCAACAAATATTTCCACCCCTTACATGAAGCGAAATATCTGAAAAAAGGAATCCGAAAGATGCTTGAAAATAATAAAAATCTTGATGAGTTGAAAGTATTTATTAAAACTGATTACTTCTTAGAGGTATTTTATTAACTCCCAAAATTGTATTCTTAAAGTCTTCATTTTTCAAAGGGATAATATTGACATATTTATATTTTTTAAATTAAAAAAAAGATTCCAGAAAAAGAATGGTGACATATTTTTAAAAAATATATAAATTAAAAATTGGTTGAGGAAGCCTTAATGATACTAATATCACATGCTTTCAAGTTTTAGGTTTGGAAATAATAAACGTTCAATGACAACCTAGTGAATCTAAGTTAAGATTGAATTGTTTGTGTGTGTGAATATTTTGACAATAAATAACTTGACATTTTGACTTCGATACATTCTTTAAATGAATTGATCAATTTTTTCATCAGATTTGACTTGAAAGAGTGTGTGCGAGATGTACTTCAATATAAATGATGTTCACTGAATGTTCTCTCGAAACCTGCAGCAGCTAAAATGTGTACTTTCAGAATAAAATAAAAGAAGTAGGATGGAATTCAATAAATCTGATCTATGACTGAAAATTCACTGAAATCTAGATACGAGGTTTGTATGTCTATAGAACAGAGTTAAACACATAATAAAAGAAGGATTTAAGCAAAACTAATGAGATCATTTTTAACTTTCAATATATTTCCCTTCATATATCTTAACAATATCTTTAGATTGATAAAATAGTAATCCAGTAGCTTAGGGCCAGTGGTAGTTAAAAATAATTTTTTAAATCAATTTCTTTCTATATTTTTTAAAATTCTGACAAGCAATTTATATTATTATTATTAATGTTCATATGTACGCTTTAAGAAGAACCAACCCTATTTGGTAATAATTGTATAAAAGTTTTTATGCCCTCTTTCACATATATTTGGGGAAAAAATTGGACTTTGCTATTACATATATTTGTGTTAAGTTTTTTGATAAGTGTGCATCATCTTTGTACTTTTGTACCGTTTTTTCATATTTTAAAAATGAATTTTGAGATTTTGTATTTAATAACTAAAAATAAAATGACATCATAATTTTTAATCGAAAAATTTATCTTCACAAAACCTTTGAATTCAGACCTATTTTGCAGTATCATGGTTTCATGGATAATGCGTTTTGAGCACATATTAGAAGAAATGTCTATTTCTTTGTTTTGAACAAAACTTTTGAAGGGTCTTCATTATCTGTAGACAGAAAACAATTAATAGTTAGTCAATTAAAAATATGCTTATTTTTAGAATGTGAAGACTATAATCGTCTTTATAGTTTCTTAGAAAATGGCTCAATTTAGATGTCGGTTTTTTAAAAAAAAATTACCATTTATACCAAGGGATATTTTATATCTTTCCAAGGAATTCTACCAGATATACAATTATATAAAAAATATGGCGTAACATCTTCACCTCTTAAATACTAAGAAGTAAAAACCAGAGAAGAAAATTACTTCCCTATCTCAAAACTAATGCTATGAGTAATTAGAATAAGTTGAATCTGACTTTTTGTATTTTAATATTTAATATTGTTTTGCACTATCCCGATTTTAGAAATAATCATAATTTAAGAGGAACCCATTCATTTTGAACTACAATGAAATAAAGAATATCGCATCTGAATCGGCATTCTCTTCTCTAATGGAAGACAGAATGTAAGTTCAAAACATATATAGTAATATCGGTTCATAAGATTATATTTCTAGCTATCATAGAAAGTTAATTAGGTTCGAAAATTTCAAACCCATGCTCTTTTTTTTTTCTAAAACTTTACTCTGTAAATATATACCGAGAGAAGCTATCGCGAAGCAAATTCAGGCATTTCTAAATCTGCACATGAATTATTAAATTCACTGAAATAGAGAATAAAGTTTCCAAGTTACAAATCATTTTCTCAGGGAATTTAAATTCATTTAAACGCAGCAGGAGTATTTAAATTTATTTCTTTATAATAACAGTTTTATTAAATAATATGAATATCTGTAAAAGCATTTAAAAAATTGTCAGGCAACCACTTGGTTTTTTTTTTTTGTTACAATACAAATTTTCAAAAATAGACTAAAAGACTCGTTTTGGATAATATTTCAAGACAACGATAGAAAATCAAGCATTGATTTTATCATTTGAAAGCATTCCATTATAATAAATTTATAAAGGAAGGTGTTTTTAGTGCAACTTCTCAAAAGCCGTTACAGCAGTTTATTTAAATGTATATAACAATTACTAATGCATAAAGTAAGTTCTTATTTAAAAGGCAGTACAAAGTTAGCTTTGGAATGTAGATCAATATTTTAGTTAATAAAGGTAAGCTGAATGATAAAAAGACCAGAATAAATAATAAATGCACAGATATATATTTAATCTGAGGCGCCGTACAGTTAAAGAAAATACAAATTTTTTCCAAGAGACCCATTAAAGCCGTCTGGAGGCACTACAGCTAAATCTATATACAAGCTTATCATTAATAATATTTTTTTTCAAATAGACACATGTGCTAAGTAATGTAGGCGAAAGATCTTAGAGATATTCGTTTGCTTTTAAATATTTGTTTAGTGGGAAAAAACAAACCAAAAAATAGGCAAATAAAATTCGTTGACAAAACATGTAAATAAGCTTAATCCATTTATCCAGATAAATTAAATAAAAGATAAAAGTATATTTGCTAGGAAAACAGTATCAGGTTGCATTGATTACGAAAGAGATATATTTAGAAGCGAGTAGAACCAGTTTTATTCAAATTATCTTTAATTCAGACAATTCATTAAGTTTGTGTTTTATTAGAAGCATTCGAAATTCTTTTGCAGGTAAAGTCTTTTTAATATGTTAAAGCAGTTGACTTTTTTGTCGATACTGTGAAAATAAAACTTTTAATTATATCGAAATTCAAATTAGCATGAAGAAAATTTATATTGCTTTAACAAAACTGATAACTAAATGCAAAATAAATTAATTAAAAACTGTATGGAGGGATTTTTCAAGAACAATTTTAAAGTCAATTATTTTGATCTTCGCATGCTTTACACGATGTTTAGAATACTATATAATAATTTAAAAAATACATATTATATTTAAGGACTTGATGAAGGAAATACTTTAAGCTCTATATGTAAGAAGGGAATACTTCAAGTTCAATAATTCATGAATAAGTTGAAATTTAATTCCTAACTGCTAAAATATTTATATTTTTTTCATTAACATGATATAAATTCGCACTTTTTCTCTCTCTAATAAATTCTAATTTTATATAAGTTATATATTAATTTGTTTGCAAGGGATTTGAATTTTAAGCGTTTCAAATTTTATTGAAGTCCCAGAAGGAAAGTCCTAAAAGTGAAACTACTATTTTTTTCACAACAATGTATAGTCCAAAATCCCATAGCAGATATTCGAAATAGTAATGGTATTTAGCACAACTTAGAAATGCTCTACTTGTTTCTTTACATTTACAATAACTATGCGGTAGTTATACAACAGAATTCTTTAAATTTCAAAAATGAAAGCTGAATGCATTTGAAGAAAGGTAGCAAGTATATCGCTGTAGCATGATTAATAGTAGTAGTTTGTCAGAGCAGAAACGAGCAATGATATTATATAAGAGAGAATACAACTGAAATGCAGATTTAAAAAACAGATTTACCTCTAATTAAGGTTTTAACTGTATTTATCTGATATTTGTTTTAGGAAATAGACAAGTTTTAACGAAAAAAACCACAAAATATATTAAATCAGATGAATGTCGGTCTAGGTAAAGTAAAAGAGAAACCAGTTTCGTATCACAGCTACCAAAATAGCATGAAAATTAGCAAATCAGGCGACCAAAGGCTAATCTATTTTGACAGGGAAAAAAAAGAAGCACCGTTTGGCAAGTCGTGTGCCAACATCAATAAACAATTTTGATGTATTCTGTAATTGATATTTGATCAGTATGAACTTAAGACACTTCTCATTGATTCATTTTCCGCCTATTCTTATTTTATTAATTTATTTTTTTATTTATGTTATTTCTCGAGCTCTAAACGAGAAAAAATATTGGGAGGTGATCAGCTTTTCAACTCTAATGGATGAATCGTAGTCATATGAAGAAAAAAACTGATTTTATAAAATCTTTTGGGAGATGTTAAGGGCAAATTAAAACATGATTCTCCTTGAAGGAATTGCAAATACAGTTACTGATATTATATGAAACGCCTTTCCTTCATTTCGATAAAAGCAATTCAATTTCAAGAAGCTTTTATATTACTTTCTCTTATTTTTGCAACAATCATAATTTCCTTATAAGTTAATGTCTTTTTTATTAAAAAGCAAGAAATAAAGCAAGCAGTTTTAAAAAAAATAAATATGCTAACTTTACATTTCCTCTAAATTAGATTACTTTATGCTCTTTAATTTAATTCAGAATTTATCTTCTATCTTTTTGCCACTGCTACGATATCCGAAGATTAGGTTTTGAGTTGTGTGTTCAAATTAGAAATATATTGTCACATTTCATTATGGTAATTATTTGAAATAAAATACTTTGGGAATTGCAGCGCGGAGAAATTATTTTATGGTAATATTCTAAGACAGACACTTCATATGATAAAATTTTGAATAAACATTCGTCGCTGTTTCCCTTTTCAAGTGAATATCAATTGTCAAAAAGATTTGTATTGCCATTAATTTGAAAAAAATACTTTATGTTCATTTGCTTAAAATTCTTGTAAATAAAAAAGTTGTCTTATATTTATTTCATACATAATCCAAATTAAAAACATTTTACTTTTGAGTAAAGAATTTCTAACTAAAAAATATGTATTCTTGTATTAATCAATAAAATGTCCTTAAAAATATCGTAGAATCGATTGCTGAACAATAATGAATTGTTCTTTTCTGCTTTTGAATGAAGAATTGAAAGAAGCTAATTTTCCATATAAAAACAATATTTTCGCTTCATTAATATTTATTAAAATTACATTAATATTAAAATCATCTTAAGAGAAATTATTTTCATTCCTAGTGGGAACGGTAGCAATACTTTTTATAAAAAAATTCATCAGCATAAAATGATTCACTAAGAAAATTGAATAAGATTGAATCTTGAAATAAATATGCGTAATTAACATAAAAAATAATTAAATTTTAATAATATATATTTCAACTGCATATTTAACTGAAATAAATCGGTTTTTGGATTTTGTAAATTAATATTTCAGGATGTTAAAAAAATTTCATTAAATTTTAGAAGAAAATAAGTTTTTCTTTCCCATTAATTTTATGTATATAAGCCATTCTGATTGGTTATATGTCTTTAGAAATATTTTTACCTAAATCACGTATTTCAAAAGCTAAATACTGTACATTGTAGCACTTCGTACTTCCAAACATATAAATTTTCTTCTAAAAATTTAGTGATTTATGTTATGCATAAATCTTTTAAATTATTTCCCTCTACAATTCTTAATTATTAATATAAATATGATAATATTTTTAGAAGTTTGAGATGATTAAATAAACTTATTCATATATTTGTATTAATTACTTGAAGAAATATATTTCTTCCAAAGCAATTATATTTTAAATATATAGTTTGCACATATTAAATTTCGTATTTGTACAAATATTTGAATTATTCAGATATGCAGAAATAGAAGAAACGTATTCGAAAAAAGTATTACTTACTTATTGTCATTAAATGAAACAAAAATAGTAACATATGGGAAGACACGTTTTTAGCTATAAATGAAAACTTTAAGAAATTCGCAACACCTTTTTGGTTAAGGAGCTAATAGGAAATTATTTATATATACATAACTCAAATATACAATAATAAAACTCGTTTTTTCTTAACTGAACAGTCAAAGACAAAGTCCTCCATTTATCAAATTCAGGGGGCATTTCAGAAATGGGGGAAGAATTCAGAATGGGGGATATTTCCTGTATGGTTATTGGTTCTCGTTTTTTTTTTGGTGTTCAAAATGGGTAGAACCATTTCCGTTGACGAGCTCATGCTACTCGTAATAGGGATTTACTATGTATGATTATACGTTCAAGGGCAGCTCGGACATTCAACTCACTCTGAAAACTCTGGGAAGTGAGGTTAATTCTTTGCGATTAAACCTCCAATAGATACTCGAAAAGAAAGATGTTCTTTGTCAACAAAACACTGAGTTTCAACTATTTCAACGACTGGTGAAACTGAATCAAAAAATTGTCTGGGGGGATGACACAAAATTAAGAATTCCCTGTCCAAATGCGAAAATAAAATGAAGAAATTAAAGAAGAGAATGTATAACATCATTTCTTACCGATTACCCATCGCAGTTAAAAGTTATTTCTTTCATTGGGCCCAACATCTTTTAAAAATATGGTTAAAGTAGCTAAAATAAACACGATTTGGTCTAGACTGAAAATCAGGAAGCGTATTAAGTCACAACTGCGTTTTAGATGTTATAACTCCAAGCTCGAAGTCAAAAATTGTCCCGAATCCTGAAATCCTGCCTCATGAAATGAATGAGTTGTGGGGAGGATAAACATGAGGTTTTTGACTTCAATAGAAACAAATGCTGCGTCATTTGCAAACATTCTAAAAAAATCGACCTTTCCTGGATATATCTCAAATCATGATTAGTATCGATGATAGAATTAAATTTTTTTAGAATGTTTGCAAATGACGCAGCATTTGTTTCTATTGAAGTCAAAAACCTCATGTTTATCCTCCCCACAACTCATTCATTTCATGAGGCAGGATTTCAGGATTCGGGACAATTTTTGACTTCAATAGAAACAAATGCTGCGTCATTTGCAAACATTCTAAAAAAATTTAATTCTATCATCGATACTAATCATGATTTGAGATATATCCAGGAAAGGTCGATTTTTTTAGAAGCAGCAATGACTAGAAGTACTCCAAAACTAAAATTCCATGATGCTTTAAAGTCACCAAAGTGTAGTTATTTTAATATTAACTATAGATGTGTAGCATTATTTCCGGGAGAAGAAATTTGCAACTAAGCGAAAAGTTTCTTTGTTCTGAAAGAATTACTCCGTAGAAAGCTCACTCTCCTTTTTGCATACACATAAAGACGATAATCCAGGATCTGCAATCCTTCAGGAGCGTTAACTGAAATTTCTGCCAATAATGGCTATCCTGGACAGCAGTTGACATTAACATTGCTTACAAAATTCATCAAATAATTCTAATCCGCATATACTGTGCCCTCAAAGGCACTAATGAATTAATTGTCGTGAGTAATGAACAAATTATTGAAAAATATTATGAAAGTAAGCTGATGATCAATGTTGATTTTAATGTCAAACGTATTGCGAGTGGTCAAAAAGAAACTAATTACAGAAGAAGACAGTCTTTGATTTTTTTATGAGCAGGGATAACAGGGAATGAATATAATAAATGATTAAATCTTAAACTTCGATTAATCGAAACCCAAAAATATTGATTTATACGATATAATTTGATCGTGAAATATAGTCATCGCCCATATAATACACCTATCTCACCGTCTCATGTGAAATCTACTCAGAATTTGATCTACAATATCGCAGCACAAACGCAGATTTAAAGAGAAACTAAAAATATCAATGAAACGATTAAAAGAGAGATGTTTGTTCCCCTCATTCATTTTTTTTAAATTTAAAATATGTTAACATATTAAAGGCTAATTCATAACATAGTGAAGGATAAATGATAAATATTAAATATGTAAATATTAATTTATACATATTTAAATGCATAAATTCATAATTATAACATATTAAATACTAAAAGATGTTTCCCTAACAGTTACATTTCTACATCATCTTTTTGCGCACTTTATGAAGATAAAAATGATTTAAAATATAATTCAAAATTGAATAAAAATCGACAACTATTAGATGAAAATATTTTCTTATTTTTATACAATATCGAGGTATAACCGACTTTTTCGCTCTTATTCTGAAAGAAAGCGATTTTTATCAAATATTTGCATTATTTATGTTATTCTTTCCGCTCATTTTGAAAACTTCCTTAATGTTCAAAATATTTCATCCTTCAAATTTGAAATTTAATTCTAAGTTTCATAACAAATAAGTTGAAATGTTAAACTTACGGAAATTCCATTTTATACAGTTTAATTTCAAATTTAAAACTTTATGTTATTAAATTTAAATACCTTTATATATCACTGTAAAGCTTTCATAAGCTTCAGTCATGCATAATATATTCAAATTCACCAATTGATTTTTCTTTTGATAGTATTTAATCACTGGAGTAACTGAGTTTCCATCTGTTGTTTCGTTATAAAGCTCAAAAGTTCTTCGTACTATTATTTTTCAATGTCGTTTTACAATCCTTCAAAATAAAGAAAACTAAAACTAAACTATTGCATGTCTCGAACTTTCTTCCCAATTTCGGCCCTAGTAAACAAGAAAACTATCGAAACTTGCGTCGTTTCCGATAAAACATGACTCGCATATTATATGTGCACCTGAGGGCATAGAAATGATGGTTACGCTTGTGGAAAACTGAAGATAACCATAACCCTCCAACATAACATCCAACTTCTCTGGATTATCCGGAAGTCTATTCGAAGTGAACTCCCGTTTCAGTCGCTTCCCGTTTTTCTTCGGATATCCGCTTTTTAACTGCCGGGACACGGGTTTATCACAGAAATTCTCATTGTTTACGTTTCATAAGTTTTTGCTTGTTTATGGTCCTTTTGCTATCAAAAATAAAGTTATTGTTAAGTTTTATAGTCGATGTTTAATGTCCGCGTCATTGATTTAGGCTCTGAGTATTATTGGAGTTAAGGGAAGATTTCTTACAATGAAGGCGTTGACATCTTTTAGTCAGATAACAGTTCGAATTGAAAGAAGACATTTATTCATCTGTCAGATAAAATGAATTAAATTTTGGAAATTTTAACGCCATAAATCTGTTATAAATTACTTTGATAAATTCGGTCAAGAAGAAGGGTTTGAATGTGTGTCAGAATACTGTCTTATATTTCATTGTTATATTATTGAAATCTTTACTGATTGCATTTTTATACCTATGCTTATTAAGGGCAATTTTAATGGAATTCGTCATTAAACGATTTCGAAACTCTGCTGCACTAAGTTGATTATGTAAAAGATTATAATGTTATAATGTATGAATTTATTTCATTGTTATTATGTTAGTTGAAAATGTTTGATACATTTTCCTTTTTACGATAATCTCACTTCATTTTCGTTATTTTACATTGTTCCCTTTTTTGATAATGCTTCACCCTGAAAGAGCCCATTCAAAATTGTTCGCTCTGCAGTATGTTTTGAAGCACTTCTCATTTCTTAATTAGTAAAATGAAAAAAAATAATCTTATTTTAAATAGAAATTATATCTGAAAACAGATTGGCTGTTTAAAAAAATTCTTGAGTAGCAAATATATGATAATATTATCAGCCCGCAATTTTTTTAAATGACATTGTAAATTTGATTTCAATAGATAATATAATTGTGCAGTTCATATGAAAGAAATATATCAAAGGCCAAAATGAAAAGTATATGAAAAAAAAAGATTTCTCATCGAAAAAAGAACACATTTTAATATCAACTTACTTTTAAAAGGTCAGTATTAGAAATATGTTGCAATAAAAAAATGTATACGGACATCTGCCATCATTTCTCTGAAAGAAGAATATAGAAATCCATTAAAATTTTATAATTATAGCAACTAATAAAAATAAATTCTAGAAGTCTTACCGATGATGAAAAAGTTTTATAAAAAAAATTTGGGTAAAGAAGCCTTTAAAAAGCACAATAAATATGGATTATTTTCAACAGCATTCAATTCCTTAAGATAGGTAAAAAATCTTTCTCTAGAAAATCAGCAGAGGTCTTATTTATAACCAAATTTGCGTAATCTGAATCCTTTTAAAAATTTCAAAACGTTTTCAAATCTCCAATATTACCACAATATTGTACAATATTTGAGAAATGTTGAGCAACATTGCGGATCCTGAAGGCCATTATTATATAATATGTGAAAATATTCGAAAGGCATTGAAATTTCAAAAAAAAAACATTGATATAGTAAAATTTTGGTCCAAAAATATGTGCTACTATAAGTTTTGTATTTAGTATTAAATATAAATTACTACCGGCTTTCTGGCGCAGAGATAGCGCGTCTTCCTCGTGTTCTGGGAGTCCCGGATCGGGCATGACTGTTCTTTGTGCTATCTGTGAGATGTGTGAATGTACCCCCCTGCAAAAAGTGTGTGTGCAAGCGAATATGGTGATTATGTAGCTAAGTCGTACTCTTGGTTCTAGTTGGCGCTATTTCAAATACAAGAGACACTCCTTTCGGCTTAAATCTGCTGCTGTATCATTGTGGGGCTTGCCCAATACGGCAAGTGCCATAAGTAACAACAACAACATAAATTAATACTAAATGTTAGGGTTATTAATTTTTATGTGTTATACCTGAAGTGATCAAACAGACGGGATACAGTATTTTATACTTATTGATTCCGATTCTTCTTACCAATTAAAAAACACACCCTATTTTTAGTAAGATCTCTTTCATCTTTTAATTATTTAAAGCTAGATAAATTACTAGCAGACAATGGAAAAGTAAATAAAGAAAATGGAAAAAAGTAAAATAAAAATTATTACGTACAGATATAAACAATTTTGCTTTTGAATTTTTTAAAAATCAACTTTAATTATAAATAAAATATGTCAGAAATATTATGTTCAAGCAAACCATCAAGACCTTTGATATACAACTCTTCATTTACAGATAACTTTATTAAATTTAAGCAAATATAAAGGTAAAATAAAAAGAATTTTAAAATGGTGAATGGCTATGGAAAGGAAATATTTTTAATGGCCTATATATTTTAAAAGCTATTAATTTTGAATCTAATTCCCATAATCTATTCTAACTAAAATCGTATTTAAAAGTAATCAAAATTTCTACTAAACTTGCATTTCATATTTTCCTAAATTTGTTAGCACTATCTTTCCTTAATGATTTCAATAAGAACAATTCGAACTGTTCTGAAGAGGTTAGAATAGCGATCATAAATTTTGAGTTAAAGTTGGGGATTATTCCAATGAATGTATTTCTTGTTCTTGGTTTATCCTTCATTCCAAGAAATAAATTACTTGGAGGTGGTTTGATCTCCATTTTATACGATAATTTTGAAAAACAAGAAAAAGTAAAAACCCATTTTTCAAAGATTTAAAATTTGAAACTATAACTCGTACGAGATTTAAAGCTGATAATTCTTTTTTTTACATATTTAATTCTTATTATTAATTATGCGTAGTTAAAAATTCCTTAAATAATATTTATGCACGAAATAATTTATTTGTAAGGATTATTAGTGGAATATTAAATATTATTAAAACAAAATTCATTGTGTGAAAAAAAAACTTTTACAAATATTTCACTATATATTCCAATCATTTCCATTTAAGTACACATAGGGAATTCGAGCCGTTCATAATGTTTTAATTAAAACTGATACTATTTTGGGGGAAGACAAAGAATTTTGAAATATACAGAATCCTACTACTTAATTTTACCTGAATGATACTTAAAAAACACCTAGTCAATATATAGGACATTTTCATGCTTTCTTCTGCTTATTAGTGTTGTTAACGCATTTTAAGAAAAAAAATGCTTTAGTATTTCAGTTGAGATTTTTCCTTCTAACAGTTATATTATTACTTTATTTTATTCCTTTTTATGTAAAAGCATCTACAAGTGCAAAGGCAAATTAAGTTCAAGTTTTATTCATTTATATCTTAGAAAATTTTACTAATTTTCAAATGTCGTGGGACATGAATTGTGCTAGAAATCATGATGAGAAGTTAGAAATTCGAGCTGCAATTACGAAAACTGCTGAATTAATCAGAAAATGTGCTACATCATTGACTTAGATAATTGCGCTTGTTACGCATTTAACTTGGGATGAATTATTGCGAGAAATAGTTAGATTAAATTATTTGAGTCGAGTACAGAACTAGAATATTAATATGTATTTGTCGATAAAATTTATTTATATTTAAATGTAATAAATCTAATCTAAATTTGTATGTGATTATATTTATTAAAAAGGGAAATGATTTTTTTTTATATCTTAATACTTGAAATAAAAGATCATTCGAAAAAGGCACATGTTGGGAAATTGATTTCGGTATGAGATTTGGTATATAGTTAAGATACCTTTACAGCGTTCATTCATGAAAATACTACAGCGCAATGAGCTGGCAAACCCGAAAAAATAACCTCCAAACTTCCAGCCTAGCTTATAAATTAGTTAATTCGGTTTTTCTCTAAAATTCCTTAGTTTATATACATAGATTATTTTTCAAAGTCGAAAATGCCTAATGACAGAGTGCGCAACTGTTGACCAAATTGTAGACATAAGTATTGGATAGGATTTTTAAAATTTCAAATTGAATCAACAGTTTACAAATATTTGAATTAATATATAGTTTTTATACAAAAAAAATTTTCATATGATACCCGAGTTATAATTACCACTATAATCACCATTTTTACAGTAAATTAATTACAATTATAGCTTAAACAAAAGTAAGTCTTAACAGTAATTATTCATAATACGAACTCTTATTTATTAATTTTAGAAACGTATTCTGAATTTATTAAATCTTAGATACGTACAATAACCAAAAAGATAATCGTGATGAAAAAAAATTTAAACAATATATATATAAATATCTTTAACTATTAATAAGTATATTGTTCTTAAGAGCAGCGTTTTTTCAAGATATCTGTCTGGAATCTAATTCCATTTATATTCAAAATATTTTTTTAACAAGAAGTTAGGAAATATGCCAAGCATATGAAACAATCGAATTAAAAATTGATAATGCTTAATGATGAAATATTGATTGCATTTAAACACAATCTTAATGGTAACTTGTCATTTCCAATGAAACAAGCAGAATTCAACATACAGATTTATACAATTTTTTACTTGTTTAAAAGTAAGTATCACGAGATTGAATAAGTAAAAAAAAACTGAGCACCTGCTCTCAGTTATTTGCTTTCGATCGTTAAAGACAAAACCATCTGCTTACATGTTTAATAAATAATCAGCTGATCTATGTAATTTTCGTGATGGAAACAGTTTTGTAGAGTTAGAAAGAAAAAAGCGTAGTAGCTATTAAAAACCAATAATTTATATATGAAATTAAGAGGATCATAATAATATAAATTATTATTTACCACCATTATTAAAGAATGATTTAATATATATTTAGTAAATTTAGTCAAACATTTATTTTTAATTATAATTAAAGCATTATATAATAAGTCCTTCTATGCACATAAATTAATATTTTAATTAGAATTATTCGTAGCTTTTTTATCTGAAATAGTTTTGAAAATTATAGAAAAAAAACTCCCATTGACGATCGAAATCCGATTTTAAGTTTATAGGTCCGCATGCCATTAAAAAGCTGCTGCAACTCTGGAAAAATTCGACAACTTAGCAATATAGAATCCATGCCGATAATTTGCAAGTCATTTTTAGGAATGTGTAAGCTATTGTAATTGTTACGTCTTCTTCCCTTGTCGAGCGTGGGAAACGCAAAAATTTCGATCACAAATATGAAGTTTATACCATACTACTAACAGCAGAAAAAGTAATTTTTCTTAATCGAGGAAAAATTTGAACAATCTTTGATTTTTGACTGGTCATACTCTTAAACGCTTCGCTAAAATTCAACATTAGTAATAACCTTTTGGAGTCCTCTATCTTCAAAGAGAGTCAAAATTATCTCCAAGATATTAGGATTTGACTTCCCAGGTACAACTTATCTGCGCATCTTTTAGTCGATTGTAAGTTATTTTTTTATCCTTTTGTATCACAATATACATTATATCTGATTTGATTGTCAAAAAATCCCAGATTACCCGGAAGGTAATAGGAAGAGGCTACATATTTTATTTTCTAATTACTTGAAAAGGACAGAAAAACTTTCCCCAAACTCTCGTTTACAAAATAAGTGTTCTTGATATTTCTTCTTCTATTAATCTAAAAAAGTAACGAAGCAGTTACCCTTATTTTATTTATCGATTCAACTCGAACTCGGATGAATTTCACCAGGATTTTATTTTGATAAATATTTTTTTCACGCATTATTATTAGCTGTGATCACTTAGCACTCCATTTTTTTTCAAAAATTGAATCAATGAAATTGAATAAATTATTATTCCTTAAAATAGTGTTAACTTTTGCGGCAGCCCTCAATAACATAGGCATCGAACAAAACTTATGAGCATAAAATTTTTTAAATTTATTTCAACTGCAGATTTTGAAGCTGCAGATTCTACTTTTCAGATTAAAAACATCGGATCATTATTTTATTTCAGATTCAAAATGTTAAGTCGTTTCCTTACAAACTCACAAGAAAACCGTAGAAACATGTTACCAAAACATAACATAGTCATTTAAGTTTTTCCTTTTCAAACATTTTTAGCACAATCGTAATAAACACTGCCTAAACATATCCGAAATTCCTGTCGGATCAAATGATGTTGTAGGTGTGATGTGGAGTTTATATGCTTAAATTCTCAAATTCATTCACCTGGCAAATTCTTAAGATGCTAAGGATAATGAATACCAATGTCGTTTGATTATGCAGCATATTAAAGATTCCTTTGCGTATTTGGCATTCTCGATCAAATTTAATTCGTGTTGAAGCTTCAGCATCATTACAATACCGCACACTTGCCGTTTGGTAAAACGGCTGTCAATTACGTAATGAAAACTTCCAATAGGAGCGAAATTAATTTTCAAGGTTTTAAATCCGTTTTAATGTACATCTGAAATGCAATGAATACGAAAATAGGATGATTTGCAATCCTAATTGCAACGTAAAACTTCGTAAATTACATGAATATTTCAAGAAAAAAATTACAATTTTTTAGAAAAATAAACCAAGGTTTATTTTCCTTGAAAATATAAACTATTAATGAAGTCTATGTATGGCCATGGGCTATTGTACTTCTATATTAATAAGAAAAGTAATTATCACCTATCAAGAGATATAGTTGGATTGTTGATTAATTTTTTTTTCATTTCTGGCTAAAGCATCGTAATTCTTCAAAAATGTTAATTTCCGTACTTATTAATTATACATCTTCTTAGAGAAGCTGCTCCAACCTTGTCGTAACCTCTGTGACTTATTGAATGAAAATAATAGCTATAACATTCTAGCTGCAATTTTGGTTGATTATTAATGGCCATCATTAGCTACGATACAATCAATCCTTCCGTAGGTTGCATATCCCGTCAGTGGATTAGAAATAGCAAACCCCATACTATTAATGCTTCACGTTTTTTTTTTCTTCAAATAATTGGTTTTGCTTTTAAAAAAAACGAATTGCAATTAATCCATTTTTTATGTGAATGAAATAAGTTTCTTTAAAAACTTAAATCTCATTATGCCATTAATATTCCTATCGGCTAATATCTCAGATATGGACATGAAAATCTCGTTACTATATAAATTAGCAAGTTTTGATTTCTATTGCAGTGTGAGGGTAATTACACAATAATAATATGAAGTTAATTTGCCTCCACTCTGATGACTGTATCTCTTAAGTGAGAAATGGATGTCCGGGCCATGTCGTAACCACCTCAGCGTCCTTTATTATAGTATCCTTCCGACCACAACACACGCTGAGAGCTGTGATAGCTATTACGGTAAAGCAATTAATATCCCACCGGGAGGATCTTGAGATAAGGGTCTGAGAAGTTGCCATATAAGTAAGCAGTCCTCGTTTCCCTGGTGGATTTAGAGATGGTAATGATGCTGTCTGGAACCATCTCTGATGACGGATCTTACCTCTATATAAGGGGTTCAATTCATGTGGTGCATGAAGTTGGAGCTAATATGCGTCGACCATAGAGCAAGATCTCATTCTTCACTGTGCTTTATCTGCGAGTCAACCAGACTACAATGGCAGGGCGAGAATTTTCTTTATGTCTATGCAATTAGCAATATCAGAAACTTATATAAGAGAGATGAGAAATGGTTATAAATAAGTAATTGTAAGCAATTTTTGAAAATTTTTACACTTCTTCATACTATTATTTTATTCAATAAATCGTTAAAATCCATGTTACTTTTTAGACATGATTTGCAAAGATAAATTAGCATTTTTTAGTTTTCTTTAAAAGGAATTTTATATTTCTTAAAGAAACTTGCTTATGTATAGATATCACTATATGCGATTGTCAAAAATACTAATACAAACCATCAATTTCTTTTTAAAAAAGATATTAAACTATTTCCTTTGAATTTCAGCAAATTACTTTAAATTTTAAATTTTTGAAAAACTATTTTTTAATAATTCATTAAAATTATAAATGAAAGCATTATCATTATAATTTGAACTACCTATTTTTCAAACACTTTAAAATATTAGTATATATATTTTCAAACTTTATATATTCTTGTTTGATAGTAAATTTGAAAATCTTAATAAGCCCATCAGTAGGGTGATAGTAAAATCGTAGTTATTCTAAATTACTCTTATGTTTTTGTATTTGACACATACATTAGTATAATTACTCTTACAAAGGCATTGGAAGACGTATTTTTCAACAGTGCATAAATTAAAATTAATGAATGATCAAACATGTTGCTAACTAGAATGCTTGAAGCCGTTAAAAGTGATTATACAACTTGAATCTGGCTGCTGCATCCATATAATACGGTATATAAGATTTTTTCTACCACTCATACACATACACAAAGAAATAAGCCTTTGCTATCTTCTCCTCTTCCTCAAACTTGGTTGTGCGCAGTTTTATTTGTTTGGGATTCTTTATCTCGCTTTTCGACAACAGGTTAAAAATTGAATAGAGTGCGACTACTTTCACGAAAGTCAGAACGTATTTTCGACCTAACTCGAGATTTCGTAGATGTCAGTGGGATGCTATAGGTTTCGATAAAATATTCAAACTGGTAGAAGTCGAATGTAGTGCTTCACAAAGGATTCGGAAATAACTTCTCATTTGTGAGTAGCACGGTTATTTCAACAAAGGTTTGTGCAGAGATTATCCAGTAAACTGCAATGTTGCGGGATAAATCTTGCTTTTTATTCTGAGAAAAAAATACACCCTTTTGCTTACGTCAATCTGTTAAGTGCCAGTGATAGTTTTATCATTTTGAAAATAAAGTTAAATATATTTTCATATAAATAAATCAGGTATTTCAACTCAAAAAAAATCCGAATAATATAGGTAGTCTTCAAAAAATGTCTTATCTACGTCAAGAATTTACAATTACTTTCATGCACACATTGTAGAATCTTCACAAGCCAATTAAACTGAACGTGCTTTAACTGAAATATGTTTTCTAGCTTTTCTACGTAGTCTCGAATCTTAAAATCTCCATTATTTCATTTTATACAAAACCCATAATGACTCGAAAGTATACACAATTAATATTTTCAGATACATGTAGTTGCATACAAAAAGGATAGTCACAACATCTTCAATAGTTTCCAGAAAATTCTAAGCACTTATCAAAATGTCTTTATCCATTAATGTTTTTTCGAAATTTCATTCAAAATGAAGAAAATAAAAGGAATATTTGAAACATCTTCTTATATTTTAGTTAATCAGTCTTGTGTTAAATGTATCTTATCTGACTCATGTAGTAATTTCATTACGTGTAACTGATAAATTTTGCACAACTTCGAAATGAATATTTTTAAAAAACTCAACTTTTGAATAGCTACCATCAAAAACATTTTAAATTTGTTTTTAAAATAGGTTCAGGTAAAAAGCTTTTAAAATCAATAGAATAGTCAAATCTGAGATCAAATCAATTCTAACAAAAAGAATTGGAATCACTTTGTGATTATTTTAGAAAAAAAGAGTTTAATGGTCCGCTTGATGAATGAAAGTAACTATGGTAATAAATAAAGAAATTTCAGGTTAAAAAATATTAATTTTTCGTAAGAATTTAAAATTTAAAAAAATGCAACCTAGTATATAACCCATACCCATAAGAAATTGCAAATACCCGCAACTTACATAGTAGAAAAAGTACATAACACTAAATTTACTTTTTGCACAATTTGCATAACTACTCCTAGTTTCGAAATAACTTCACTATAGACAACCAGTAGGAAAAATAATAGCAGCTATTTCCTTGTAACTCAGCATAACATATCCCTAGATAGGTAATTTTGTTTACAGCATCAGAATACTAAATTCCAAACAGCAAAAAATATCTTTAGAATTTAATCGTAGGAATTTCATGAAAAGTAAATATGAGTTAAGAGGATACAAAATTAAAGTTTGAAAAAATTTAAAGCACAGTTATTTTTTAGTCTGTTATTCTGCAACATGGTCTAGGCTTGATATCACATCAGAGTTATAGCTGACTTGCTTAAGCATCTGGGATAATTTGAGTAAACGATTTGTGACAGCATGGAGGTCTTAATGCTGAGTCCTAATGGTCATCACTTATCACAGTACATCCCATCCCGTAAGAGAATTATTATTATCATGTGTGCGATAATATTTCCTAGATTTTATTATTTAACCAAACTTCAAGAAAAAATACTGATGATTTTCAATAATTTTAGAGAGATTCGTCCTGCATCTCTATAATGTTGCCTATGTTTGTGTATTTCTCTTGAGCTCATTTCAAGACGAAAATAATACAATTTTCATTATCTTCTGCACTTAGAAAAGGCGTGCTCGTTTCTCATAACTTGGTTTGTGTTTAAGTTGAGACTTCCGTGAGAAAAATACATGCTGAAAGTTTTAATACATTTGTTGTTCAGTTCTTCCGTAGAAATGTATTAAATACTGATAAACCTCTTTATGTGCTGATGAGTTAGCAATAAAGAGTTTCCTAAATGGCACAATTGTGAACAAGTTTGTTCAGCTGCTGCGTACATAGGACAAAGCAGCGAGAAATAATTGGAAACAACCTCTTTCAATAGCTGAAAGTGAAGTTAAAAGTGTTCTTGCCTCACCTTAGCTCTCTAGTGAGTCATCTTTTTTCCACATTATCACGCGATTCCCTAATTATTTGTCTCAAGTTCACTTTATTTCTTTTCCGATGGATTCGACTCTTCCGAAGCTTTAAGAGCTTATTACCTAGATCAATCGATGAGCACCGTTCATGCTAATGTCATTTTACAAGGAACACGAAAACTCATTTGTTTCGCCTAACGCAGAATCTTGACCTCAGAGAATACTGCAAGACTGAGCTATGGACGCGTCACGTGAACCATAATTAACGAACTAAGTCTACTTTCAAATATGTTTTATTAATGAGAGGGAGTTACTGACCTCTAATCTTCTATTGATTGCAGTTTTGGGCCATGCTGTGGGAAATACGAATAAAAATTACCCTTATAAAATATTTAATTGAAATACTTGAATTATTTCCCTTCATGATAAAACATTAGTTGCTTTCTTAGTGTTATTCACGTTTTTGGCATGTTTCAGTTTAGAAATTTATTACTGTTTGTGCAGTTAATGATTTAAAAAAATATGCAGCAGTTTGAATTTGAAATCTCTTAAACTGAAAATTAGATTAATTTTCACAGAGACTGCATTATCATTGAGCTTTTAACCATTTGCGCTGAAAAGATGCACCACACAAGTTGAAATGCTTTTGTCACAAAATTGCCATGGTGTCGTACACGTAGGAAGGAAATCACGGAAGTAAGTAAAAATAATGTTCTCGCCCCGTCGACTGATATTACTAGCTGGAGCAGTTTTATACCGAAAATTAAGTCATTTAGAAGATATAAATAGTTTTCTAATTTCTTTAAGGTAACGGATAATGCGTGTGACCTGGTTGCAAGTAACTGGAGACTATTTTGGCACGCGCATCCGTGAATCTTTAGCCAATGTCAGTGGTTAATAGTAAATTTTCTAATTAACTACCACTGGTTTGCAAATTTATATATTATTTTCTTTATCACGAAAATTAGCCTAATCATGGATTCTAAATCTTGGTATTAAAGGAACTGATTCTTTCCTCCTTTGCAAAAGTGATACGTAGAGAACAATATTCAAGAATTAAAGGACTTAAGAAAGAACTCTTAAGAAAGGTTACCCTACTTGAAACACAAGATAATTGCTTTCACTTCAAAGAACACAATGCATGTAACGTGCGTAACCTGTTTTCCAGGATAGTCAAACAATAGGATTGTTCGTATTCATTATATGTGCATTTCCCTTTTTGTTAAATTTATAAAAGCTATCTTTGGGAATAATTTCTCTTTTTGAGAATATACACTGAAATATTACGCATTAATCAAACTTATGGAGTCTCGAAACGTACACACTTTTCATAATTCTGTAATATTATCCAAATCCAAGATTTTGTTTTCTAAACCAGGTTTAAGATAAATTTTGTAGAATAAATAGAGACCAATAAACCAACTAAATTAAGTTAAACCAAGTTATTTTTTTTAAAATTATAATCACAATTATAATGATATATGAAGATTATTTAAGATTAGGAGCAGTGATCACGACAGAAGGCTATCCAAGTTACTATAATCTTTCTAATAATAAAAGAATTTGCTACTCTTGCATAAAATCTAATAACATTTATCAACCAAAACGTGTAATTTCCACAAATTTTCGGATTAAAAATGGAATATTCATAGTTCATGAGAAAAAGGATTTCAAATAAAGTCTTAAGTAGTTTCGTTTCCTAATGTGCAGGACATAGTAAAAGAAAATGAACCAATTGATTTCTACATTGTTAGCTCATGTAAGTTTTGACTAGAATGTGCATTAACTGACTTTTAAAATGCCCTATATACAAAATTTTAATATATGTTTTAGAAACTTTTTACGAAATCGCTGATAAAAAAACATAAATCGCAACTAAACAGGTGTGAATAACTGGCCACACACTCTAATTCGAAAGCAATTTTATGAATTTTTAAAATCAAAATATCAGTAAAAGTCATTGCTTCAATATAAGAATAAATTTCTTTTAAGATAAAATTACAGAATTAACATTAAAAACTTTTTGCCCTCTTACATGATTATTCTTCCACGTAATACTAGCATTATAATGATTTATAATGTGTGAGATGTCAGAAACCTTAAGTATTATAGCGTTAAATCCCAAATCCAGAGTTCATTAACATTTTTCTTTTAGAAGATATAGTGACTGAAGCTATGCATGACCTTGTTTATCAATTGTTTCTCTGAAGAAAATATTAATATTTCCCTAAATTTTATAAAAATATTACTGTTCTTTCAAGTAGAAAACTATCCTTTATAAAAGGATTTATAAGTAGTGTAAGACGTTACCAGATTTTCACTGTTTCTTACTAATTTTGAATAATCGTTGTACTACTTGAGTTTATAAAACGTTTCAAATAAGCATATTTATATGCAGAATAAATGTAGCTTGCAGATCTATATATAATAGATCTATTCATATATATTTTGCTTTTAGCATTCGTTTAGTGATTACTCCAAATGTTTTTGATAAGTTTTATTCCTGTCTTAACTGTTTGAAATAGTTTCTTTGCAAGTATAGTAAACCTGTAGAATTAATTGAGGTACAATGAAAAAAATTAATAAAATTATTCATATAAATATTTATTTAAAATATTGCATTGTTACTACAAAATAAGCGTTTTAGACAATGTAGGAGCTATCCTGCGTCCGTATATCTAAATATTCTGTTGTTAGCGATAATGGATAGCCGTCATGTCTGAATCATCTCTCTTGTGAATTGTTTACTGTTAAAGCTAATACACTATTCTAGTTGTTTCTTTTTCTTTTGCTTCTAAAATCTTTCTTATCTAGATATATTCATCTTTATATCATTTTGAATATTTACACTATAATTACTTTGTTAGTTTTCAGTATGAAAATACACTCTTTCAGCTATTCATTAAAAATAGTACGAATTCATTGATAACTTAGAAAAAAATTTACTTTCTTTAAACATATTAATTTCGATCATATAAAATGTGCTTATTTATAGTTTCAAAATTTCAAACTGTTTTTTTAAATGTCAATATTTTTAGATCATTTAAAGCAAAAATAATAAGTCCCGTATAAATAGTAAAATCACTTTATTTGAACCGATGGAATTGTAAAGATTTAATAGTTATGTATATTCATAACTTAAATCCCTTATAAATTTCATAAATTACTAAATGACATTAGATGCGTGATCTCGTTTAGTTTCATTTACACTCACCCATGCGAATTTCCTAACAGTTTATATATTTTGTTAACAGGATTACCTTCACTGGCATTTTATTTTATATCGAAATATTATGTAGGAAATTTCGTCCCTTAAGCATTAACATTTTTGTTTCAGCAGTTAAAATGCGATTAATTTTAATGAGAAACATTCATATTTCATTTAATCCTTAAGAATTGTGTCATGTGTGATTGATAAAATACTAATGTCAATGGGATTTATTCCCTATAAATTAAAATAAATTCTAACATTTACGTATGATCGTCATTTCATTTAAGGAGATTAAGTTACGGAAAGCAAATTTTCTCAACAATATTGTTCCACAATTTACGAAAGTCTTTAACTGAGGGTCACAATCCTTAAAAGGATCGCCTTAAAGACATTTGATACCAAGCTAGCTAAGAAAATCTCCAGGAATCTTAAAAATTATATTAAAATACTATTAATAAATATTTCTCTAAAATAATCTAAAATCAAATTTTTATTTTATTGTCTTCTTGTAAATTTATTATTTTCTATCCTCCGAGTCAAAAACTTTTAAAAATCAAAAGAGAGGGAAAAACTATTTTTGTGTGTGAAATAATAGTACTATTTCGGTAAGGGGGCTTATTTAATTAAATCAGTTAAATTGTTTTAACTATTCAAGATTTTATCTTGTGAAATGATTAGCTAATAACCGTTATATATAGTAAAAAAACTGTCCCATTTTGTTTGAAAACTAATCTTATGAAAACAGATTCTTTCCTAATTTATTCCGAACTTTAAAATATTTTGCCTTTAAATAGATTTAGTTAAAAATCTCTGTAAAATAAGTATAAGTAAATAATATAATAAGCTCCATTTCATTGATGTGAGAAATTGCGAATACAGCAGACTAGCCTGACAATGCTTAAGATTTCAGGGAATATGAATTCCCAACTCTATCAGCAAATAAACAAGTTATGTTCTCAATTTTGTGCAAGGAAATATTGCTGTACTGTAGTGTTTTGACAGGAATATTATTACCTACTCTCCCTCTAGACCAGAATTAATGATACGGGGTTAACAATTTCCATAATACATATCCATACCCAAGGTATACATGAGTGTTCATCAGTTAGCTTTGAAATGATTAATGTTCGCTTCCTTTAGTTGCTTTCCAGTCTCTGAAATAAATACTAGAATAATTGAGAAATACACTTGTGCTTTCAGATTATGAAATCAAGATTTCTAACAACTCTCCATTTTCTGGTTATGTGTTTCAGTCAATTTTAGCTGCAGTTAATAACACAATACGTTCGGTGCTTCACCGAATTCTGTTATCTAAGAATATCTTATAAAATGCTCAATAAAAATATAAAATGGTCAAATAAAACAGAAATAATTGAATTTTTATAAATTATCTTTAATTTTGGGAATATTATTGCAATTAGATATTAAGTACAATTGGCAGTTTTTCAGACTACTGATTTCATGACGAAAAAATTGTAAAACTAGAAATTCAAGAGAAATTTTATTATTTTCATAAAAATCGCAATCTTTCTAACAATAATTACTACTTTTATAACAAGATATTTATCTGATCAGTGTTTGGAAAAAGCTGTAGCCGTCAAGTTTCTTAGCGAATTAAAGCAAAGAATGGATAATTCTTCAATTATTATTCCAAGAACAGGATATTTAACACCTTAATTAGACAAATTAAAGAAATATCTGACTCCAGAAATATAAGTTATTGATGATTTTTTACAACTTTCAGATATGATTCTAAGCTTTTCAATTACACTAAATCCAAAATGGGATGGGTCAATGTTTTGCCTCGTTTGTAATGCTTAAAATTGGTTCCAAATCTCTTAGGAATGAATGGTGGAATATAAAAAAAGATATACGTCAAGATATGATTGAAATTCGAAAGAGTTCTTGTCATGAATTGAAAATTTAAAGAAAGTGAAAAATAATTAAAAATTTCTTGTATTTATTGTTATGAAACAACAAGGGATGAATTCCAAAATTACAAAACTTAAAAATTCCTGTTAGAAACAAGTAAATACAAATAATTAGCATAAAAACTATTTTGGGATTTTTTTCTTTTAATTACGCAAATGGAGGAAATTTACATGATGATAAACATAACTTCTCGCTGTCTTACATTAAGGTGTGATGTTACGTTCTTTTGTCTTTTGAAAAGTACGTATTGGATTCAAAAGCGACTTTAAATGAACTTAAAGCATAGTTCAACGGATGTAATGGGTGTTTTCGAATGAAGTACGAATTAGTTTAAATAGGGTTCTGAATTTCTTTAGAAAGCTCAACAGATCTTGAACATAATAGCATTGCCAAATGAAGTATCTTTTTGCTATTCCTGTCCTCTATCATTATATATATTTCAACCATCCACCTAAGCAAGAAAAAGATCAAAGTTGCACAAGATATATTAAATGAGGAAAAATATTTCAAGGTTAAATTATTTTATAAAAATATTATTTGCTCGAAATAATAAATTTTTTGTTTTTATACTCTGTTGATAATTTTTTTCCTAACCACGGATGAGATGCCGGACCAATCATTTTCCCAGTATACGATCAAAGAAGCACTCGTCATCTCGTTACGACAAAGTGTCCAGTAAAACGGCGGTAATGAGCTATGATCAAAGGGGGGGATTTTGGTTTAGGATTGCTATTTAAAAAGAGTTTCTTGGTAAATTGAAACTGATTCTGTTTTGAATGACAAATCATTTCAGTTTACTAAACTCTGTTAAGAAATTATGTGACAAGAAGGAATTGTGTGCAGTAATTCGACGCATTAATGTAAAAAACTGAAGTCAAAAATATATCAACTCAAGTTGAGAGGTTTATAATTCTATTTTAATAATTCGTATAGCTGACGTTCAAATATTTGAAAATATGAATTTATTAGATGATATGAATAATCACTAAACAGCATAAAAAGAAAACTATTACCAAAGCAATATTAGTAAGATTTTTTTTAAATCTAGATTATTTTCATTTCAGTTATATGACTTATAAAAAATTAATGTTGCGTAATATTGGTAAGTGATGGCTTTCATATTATTATAAAATCTACAATATCAGAAATATCGAAAGATAATTCATCAGTCTTCTAAACCTTAGAACAATTTTGAATCTGAAATTCTAACCAAGCCAGTTTTCACGTTTAATCAGGAAGTTTTCCTCTTTCCCCAAAATAACCACACTCTTTTCTTGATTATTATGCTATTATTTTTTTTATTCAAACTGGTAAAACATTTCTGAATTTTTTTTAAAATTTAATACTCTAAAAATTCCAAGTTTTGAAATTGAATGTTATGGCAAATTAATAATATCATAACAGCTGGTATTTTACACAAAAAAGAAGAGATGAATTTTTCCAAAATATGCCCGTGGCATCACAAAACATTTGATTTTTCTGGCTCCCGAATTTCAGGTGTTTAACATGATTTCAGCAAATATTGCCATAATGTTTTATTGTTCCAAAAACTATCTTACACCAAGTACTAACTAATAGAACTAAGAAAAACATTTTCGTATTGGTCATTTATTTATTACGAATCTCTTTGGTAAAACAATTTGTACCAGCTGTTGCTTCAACTATATCTTTATTTTTTAGTTCTTGTTAAATTTCATGAAAGCTAAGATACAGAAGACATTGAATATTAACTGGTTTAAAAAATAACAATAAATGAGTACATAATCTGTAGCGTTGTTAGAATGAAAGAAACACTGCTTTTCATTAAAAAGGAAACCTTTACTCAATACAAGGTCACATTTAACTTCTTTACAAAAAATATGGAAATAACATATGTAAAAAATAACTTTTTTTATGTTAGTACAAAAGTACTTTGAAGCATCTTATTCTGCATTGTGGTATTATGCGAGTAGTGTCATGTATTGTTTTTCAGATAAGCGAGATATTTTTTTCTAAAATTCTCTGAGATTACATTCTTTTAGAATGCAATCACATTTGGAGTGACCTTTTATTATAACTTTAATTTACTCCATATAAGACAACAATCTAATTAAATTTTTTCTTGTTTATTTACCTTTTTTATTACTTAACATCGTTACATGTCTCGTTTACCTTTCTATTCATATTAAATTTCAGTCGTCATTCTAATTTTAAAACTCTTAGCCTATTTTTATGGGACTTTTTTTTTCCTGCATTTTTTATAAACCTTTAAAAACACTTTTAAATTTTAATTTGGAGCCACTGGCAAACGAAGCATGGTACTTTTAAAAAGTCTATTTTGTTTCCCGATTTCAATTTTTTTGGATAAACGAGAATAGCTTTATTTTCTAGGCATTACAGTTAAACAATTTATTTCAGAAAGCTGATTTGGAAAGAATACAAATATTTTCTGAAGGCTCATCTTCAATATAAAAAAAATTACAACTACTTCGCCCATCGCATTACTCAATGCTGCTTCATAAAATTGCCCATTCATTTGTATCTTTTTTTTTCTGCATTAGATACAGTGCATTAATATATGGCATTAACATGATCGGAAAAGAGAAAAAAATTCATTTCTGATAGAAAAAATTCCTTTGAAACATAATTATTACATCATTTATTGCATGGAAAGCACTCGAGAGCCTAATTTTTAGAGACCTAGTTGGCTAATAATGACGTCATCAAAATGGTGGTACTGTTTTTCTTTCTTTTTTTCAAAATTCTATTTTTGTTTTCAATTATTTATCCTGTATTTTATAATAAGATAAATCACTGAAATCTAATGTTATTATTATCTGTATTAAAATCTAATATAATTATCATTACTAAATTCTAATATAATTATTATCTGATCCAACAGATTGAATTAAGTAATTAAGAGCATAATGGGGAATTAATGCTTTATTTTTAATATCGTTGTTCAGTTTAAACTCATCAAAATGGTCAGATAAGTAGTTTTTGAGTTTAATATTATTTAGGTACCATTTTGAGGGAAAATTATTTTTCAAAAGATGAGGAAAACAAGGACAAAAATAGAAGCACTGCGTTTTTAATCTTAATTTTTTTTATCCTCAAAATCAAATTAAATACATCGAAGCATTTTTTTTTTTGAAAATTAGTTGTTTTTCCTAACATCCAAATTTGATAATGAAAGAATGAAAATGCATGGTAGTCAAACCTGAAATCTTCGATAGTTTAAAAAAGTAGATATTAAAAAATATATATAACCATATGAACCGTATGCACAGAAATTGAAATATATTATTTTGGCATTTTATTTTTCAAATACTTTTAATTTAAAAACTTTGGATTGACTTGAGCAAGAGAAAATACTGAAAATTAAATGTTGCTCATGATATATGTTTTCAGTTATCACGCAAAATATATGCTAATCTGCTAATATTTCCTTCAGTTACAAGATGTGATACTGCTTCGACATTTTGCAGTATATGTAAAAAAATTATGAACTTCCCTGACGTAAACAGCACTTTTTTTTTGCAAAATTGGCTGGCGATTCTCCAGAATATTCTCTATTGCTAACTGTTTAAAAGTTGTTTTTGTTCTTTACTATACAAAATTACAATTAAATGTTGTCAATAACTGTCAAATTTTTTTATTTGACAAGAAAAATAAAGCCATTAAGCATATACAACTAACTGAAAGTGCGTTGTTTCTGAAAACTGCAAGCATTAACCTAAAAGCATCATTTACAAAACGATTCTGAACTTCCATTAATGGAAACTTGGGAATGGAAAAAATATGATGATGGATACCTCCCTCAATAGACAATTCTCATAATGTTAAAAACTGATATGAGATAGTAACGAAACACAGTATTCAAAATGCAAATGGCATATATCATTTCAAAGTACCTTGCTATTCTTTGGTGAAGGACAACAATCCGAAATAAACATTTAAGAATCTTTCATATTATGGCAAACTTAAGAGAAGTGGTAGTTTCTATGCATTAGTTTTTCTATAAACTCATTATATCGGTTGAGAAATGTGTTCAGAATTTTTATTATAAATTTAAAATTATAGTTTTAATTTTAATGAATAAGTTTTCAACTAATATAGGCGCGTTTGATGATATTAATATTACAAAAATATATTGTCACAAAGTTAAATAAAAATTTATTGATATCGAATCAACATAGAATTTTAATACTTTACTCATATTTGTACCCTTTTTTGATGACACATTTAATAATGATGGATAAGTTAAGCTTACTAACGTTGATGTAGGTAATAACAATCCATATATTAAAAAATGACTTACTTATAGAAGGTATTTCGATTTAACATTTTCAGTTTCCTTCAGATTGATAATGTTAATAATGTAAAAAAGACCTAAAAGGATTTCTGGATTGCTCGAAATTTAGAAATCGATACACATCCATTACATATAGGACTGAAATCTATTTTTTTCTCTTCGAGCTTGCCGATTACTTAAGTATCCACTTATCCAAATGTTTTGCAGTGTCATAAAGAACATATTAATATAATAATTCCCTTCAAGAAGCTAACAGGATGGTATTTTGTGTAGTCAAATAGTATCATCTGAAAGATAAAAAGAACTAAAATACTTTATATTATAGGTATGATTTTATTTGAAAATTAATTTCGAAATTTCATTTGGAATTAACTTTCAAATAAATTCATCCACATTTCCTAAAATGAAGCAATTTGTCATTACAAAATAAATTTCTGACTAAAAATTAGTTATTTTATCTTATAAATGCAATAGTATGTGTATTAAAGCAATTATATTCTACATTGGTTGAACAAACTATTTGATGATTAAAATTGTTAACGGAAGTACATACTATATTTGAAAATTTGCTATTTCTCATATACTATAAATGTGTAATTTAAGGCTTTTAAAAGCAAATATAACAAACAACTTAATATGTATGCAAAGCAATTCCTTGATTAAAAGTTAAATAGCTAAACAAAACGAGGAATTTTTAGAGGATAAAAAACGAAAGGAGTTGATTTGGTGGATAAAGATACCATACCGTTATCTTATTGATGCTGTCAAAGATAAGGGTGAAAAATCTCTTTTTAGTCTCTTAACTTCTAACACAAAACTTTCATGAAAAGAGCTGTCGATCATTAAAAGGAAATAATGATGCAAATAAGGATCTATTAATGGCCAATTTAGGCTATAATTCACTTAATTTGAATAATCTTTTCATTTTCAATCATTTATTAGCTACAATAAATATAATCCTCAATTATTTATACCCCCTATGAGTTGGATGGTTTAGAAAGTTCGTCGAGATTTGTATGCTATATATTGTTCTACAGTTCAACAGTGTGTTAGTTATTGTTATAGTTAAGATTCTACCTGAAGATTAAATGTATAATATGAAGAGTTTTTCATAGATAGAAGTATATAAAAATAAAATTTATATATTATTTCAGAGTCATCCAAAAGAAACCTTTGTATAATCTTGAAACTTGAAATCGTTTTTCAGACCAGTATAAGATAAATTTCTACAACATACACAGATAAATAAAACAATCCCCTGAAATCAGATTTGTTTTTAAAAACAAATCAGAACCATAAATATTCTCATTGTTATAGTCATAGATGAGTCGATTTAGCGATGAATTCGAAAACCAAAAATAGAAAACACATAGTTGCAAGGAATATTTCGTTTCTCAGAAAAGTATTCGACTCGTGATAAAAATTAATATTTCGTGAATTTTCAAAAATTTAACTCTGTGTCGAAATTTTTTAATTTCATAATTGTATTTCGATTATTTTGATGGTTACTAATAAGAATAGACAATATCTTTAAAGCGTTTTTGTGACATTTTACAGTGATTTTAAGGGTATTTTTTTAAAGATTTTAGCTTTCACATTTTCTTAATTTTTTTTAATCGAACGGAATTTTCTGTCTAGCTTGTTTTGGGGTTGCGACCTTTTTGTATAATATTTATTAAGAACTTCCTGGAAACAATTAGTAGGTATTGCGAAATTATTCTTTAAAAATGTCACACTCAAGCAATAAGAATATAGAATTCCATAAAATAATCCTTAGCTATTAAATTGAAACTATTCCAATAACTATTTAATGCTTTAAAAAGTTTTTCAAGTGCTTAAACTTGATTCAATGAATGCACTTTTTTCCCCTTAGATTTTCTGTTTTCATTGACACAAAAAAATACCTGCCATTATTTTAGCTTCCTTTTAAAATGTGCTAATTTATTCTCGAGAAAATTGCATTTTCATCGCTTAAAGCACTTTTTTTAACCTGTACCCTGAAAAATTGATTTTAGAACTTGATGCATTAAAATGCAATCATTTTTCGAATGCATTTATCCGGAATGCTAGAGGTCATGAACACGAAAGAATCGGTTGAAGCATAGACAAAAACAAATTAAACTGCTTACTCAGATCAGACTCCCTTTCTTTTTTGAATTTGTGGCAAATGAGTTGATGGGGGAAAATGTGGAAAATCTTTTCAATTTCTAAATTTGTACTTTTCAAACAGCAATTGTATTACAAAATTGTGAAAAAAATCCTATTTCTAATTTACATATTATCTCGAAATCCAGTCTTTTACTGACTGAAATGCTATAAAAATTTTCATTTCTGGAAAAATAAAAAAAAGTGGAATTTTAAAATTAGGTTTTTTATTACCGCATAAGGTAATTTTCTATGCCTCCAAAACATTTCATATATAATTATAGAATATATATTCAGTAAAAAAGGAAAACTAATCAATAAATTATGCTCTTTATTTCATGGGTATTGAGAGCAGATAATTCTTATAAGACGAATCCAGTATACAGATTTCTACAATAAAACCAAAAGAGACCACTTCTCATAGAGGACTGAAGTAAAAAGCTTCCCATTATGCATTAGATAAATTTAGGCTTTTCAAAAATTATGCGTTTTTTTCTTTAAAAAAGACAAAAGCATACTAACCTGCTTTTATATATACAATACAACTGGCAATTTTAAAAAGTAATTTTCTTCTTAAAATACAATAAGGTGCTAATGAGATACGTATTTGAATATACATAAATTTGTCTGAATATGTCATTTCTGTATGAAATGATTTACAATATCCCCACTTCGTACGGGAATCCACTGTATATTATTTTATAATGGAATGGAAAGTTTCGTATTCAGAAAAGTTACTTCGCTATAAAAAAGTTTCATTAAACTTTTCTTAAACGTGATTATTGTGAAAATAATTCAGAAAAAAATGAATGAGATATAAATGACTAATGAAATCTTGATTTTATTGAATGGATTTAAGATCTTTACAGATGATGTTGTCACATATAGAAAAAAAATTATTATACTTTTTAGTAATTTATTAAATTATTTTGAAATATCGCTATCAGTCTTAAGTTTAAACTAATACCCAACTAAAAAATGTCTCATTTCAAATTCAAATTTCGTGACTCAACGGAATTTTGATTAAAATAAAACACGATACTTAACTATGCTCATCCTTTTGAAACTTGGTGGAATATTTTCGTTTTTTTAAACACCACTATCCGACTGAATGATTTCATTAGTTATTTGTAAGCCCACAGTTTATAATTGAAAAAAATCACAGCAAGTTAGTTACCTATAGTTTTTTTCTTCATCTCTGATATGAATATGAAATTATGTTTTCATATCAGATACGAAAAAGATGAAGAAAAAGAAAGTAAAGAAGATAAAGAAAAGATGAAAAAGACGATGAAATATAACATGTTATTCCTCAATATACTGACGATATTTAGAAAAGAAGTCTAAATCATTTTGATATTTGTATAGTATTATTTTAAAGGTATTCGAAGGAACACGAAGCGCATAGTTCCGAAAAAACGATAGTTTAATCTTTAATTAAATTTATTAAGTTAGTTGGATTTTAAAAGATTATTCCTGCGTTTATTCAGCATCGAAACGTCTCTACTGAGGCAAAAATAAAATTTATGGTTAAATAATTTGGTAAATAAAGGCTTAGTGACTAAAAACTTTTTTTTTGGAAACTGATGCTAGAAACAGGCAGTTTTTCCTATTATTGACAACAAAAAAACAAGTATAATTATGATTATGACCGCTTCTAAAAATTAATTTTGCTTCATCATTAATACTTTGCGGGTTATTACAAACCTGCATAGGATAACTTTGAAATGTAAAGTTTTTAAAGTTTTTTAAGATTTTCTTTACAACCAATTATTTCATGAAAAAAGAATTATCTGACTTCTTAAGCATTGTCTTAGTTTTCAATGTCATAGCCCATCACAAAAGTTTTCTATCGTTTTATTTGTTTCATTTTCATATCATCTAAATCAGTGCCATATTCTGAAAAATTATCATCTAAATAACTAGAACAGATATGATTTTGATGGTCAAACTATCATCATTAAATTCAACAAATAAATTTCCTTCATTAAAAAATTCACGATGCATCATTTTCTTTTAAAATGGCATGATAATGATCAGTTAAAACCTGGAAGCGATCAACGTAAATGAAAAAAAAGCCAATTTGAACTAAAATAACATCCTTTCCACAAATTGAGAATTTTACACTTAATATATCGCTTTATAATAATTAAATTGTGCTGTAACTAATATATTAAGTCAAATTATTAGGAAATATCAAGTGTTGTCTCCAATTGGTAATTCTTAAGTGACGAAATATAGCATTGCTCCGTTTAATGTCTCCACAAGGGTTAAGAAAAGTAGGTTAATATATAGTTCTCTATTTTTGAAATTTCAAAGAAATAAATATGTTATTTTATTTCTATAATTCCCATTAGATATTTTCTACGTATTGTTTAAATAATCCATTCACCTTCAAAAATTCGGAGACAAAAAAAATCATATAGGAACTTGTACTTAAAAAATGCTCAAATAAAATGAATCTGTAACTGTGCAGAAACAAAACACAGTATTTAGTTGGTATTCTCAATATCTTCGGATTAAGATATTTATATCAAGAAGTTTTTGGGACATGGATTCCAATCATCGTAAAGTAAAAAAACTATATTTATATCAACTTAATATCCTAAATTAAGTAGAAGATGGTGTATTATAAACTGGAAATTTAAATATTCTCATGAAAGGCAAGTTAATAGCTTTTCTGACTTCAAATCATCGAGTGGAATTGATTATTGCCTTTGTTTGAATAAATATATAATCCCCACTATTCTCTTTGGATATTGTAAGTAGGGTATTTATAGCACCCAGAACCAATTTCTGGAAAATGTGTTAATCCAAAAGAAAAGTAAAGCAGTAAATTTGATTAAAAATAATTTTCTATTTATTTACGTCTAATTATGTATTACTATAATTAATCATTTAAATAACCCAAGAGAACAATTTTGAAAGAAGAAAACTATTTAAAAATAATTACTTTTAAATTTTCATAAATATTCTTTCCAAAATTTATCATGAGCATTATATCAGAAATAAAAATAAAACATTCCAAATATATTTCACATTAGAAATTTAATAAATAAATTGAAATAAAGTAATACATCTAATAATGATTAGTAAATTTCGGTATCAGTAATTTTCAAGTAAACATATATATCTTAATTTTTTTTATGTCTTTTGTATAATTATGTTGCTCTTTAAATTTTTGATATGAGAATCAGCCATGTCTTCAAAAATATCTTGTTTTCCTGTTTTTAAACTTTTAGAAATTTCAACTTTTTAAATTGTATTTTTAAGTTTCAAAATCCCTCAGCTAATTTTTGAAAAAGAAAAAGTAAACATACATTTTGAATCAATAAATTTTTAATGCTTATTTGGGGAAGGTGCGTATTAGTAATTCAGATTAGGAGATTTAATAATATATCTTTATGATGCCCATTAATTCAAACATTACAGACCATGATCCAGAAAATTTTAAAACACATCATACTTTCGTCATAATTTATATATTTGCAACATATCAGTGTTAATTTACAATTAAATAGCAGGATTAGCAGTTTACAATGTTATAAGCCATGGGGCCGAAGTTCGAGGATTTTTAATGTGGCTCTATTTCTTAAAAATTATTTCAAAAATATTAATTATGCTTACTCGCGTCAGAAATTTTTTCACATTTATTCTAAAAATTTGTTCTATATTGTTCAATAATAATAAAGAATCAGAATGATAACTATCATGAAATAATTGCAATCAAAGAATTTTCACATCATACACGCACAGTTCATGAATGAGGACTGTTCACAAGTGCAATGTCTCTTTAGCAGATCTATTGGAAAATATATCCATTTGCTGTCAAAAATAGCTCTTTCATCAGAAATTCGGGTAGCGTGCCAGACATATCGCATCATTTTATTAAAAATGTCGATGACAATTGACTGTATTGTAATACAATTTTCGCAGAAGTTTCTCGATTGGTTTGTTCAAATAAGCAGAATTCTGAACACGATTTATAAGGTTTCTTACCTGTCTATAAAAGAAACATTACGAGTTTGGACAAGCTCAATAACGTAACATCTGCTCTCTTTATTTCCTTTTGATCTATAAAATTGGAACCATCTGCCCCAGTATTTAATAAATTATCAACTTCTCTCTACTATTCTGAGATAAAAAGTTCTTTGCATAGTTGGACGGAATAATTTGTATCTTTTGAATTCGTATACTTGAAAACGGCTAATGATTTTAAGATAATAATAGTTACTTACTTTTATTATAGTTATACTTAGTACTATTTGAATTTTTAACTAAGAGCTTTTAGCTATTCAATTGAAGTATGATACGAGTGAGCATTATTTTCAGAGTAAAGAACTGAATTAAAATACTTTTTCTAAATTGCTTATATAGTTTTAATAATTCTTTAAAAAAATTTCAAGACCCATATAGGATCGAATCCTAATCTCGTGGTTAGTAGTCGAGTACACAGTCAGATACGCTGACTTGCCGGTTACAAAACAGTAACAACTTACTAATACACAAGCTTCACTGCTCAAACCAATTAGGGGAGCAAGCAAAAAAAATCAAGAAAACTGGGCGAGACAGCCACGTATTGGCATATAATGGGTAGTACACGAGTATCCATGCGCAATACAGAGAAAAAAATAAAGCAATGTGGAATTAAGCTTTAATTCTTTGAAAATATGGGAAAAAACATGAAAAGATGATTTAGGGAAACAATTTGGTTACATATAAACGATAAAAAAAAGGCTCTGAATAGACATGATGCATGAGTTTCAATAGGACGTCTGGTCTCCTCGAACATCTAAGACTGCTGCACACCTGTTTGCCATGGATGCGATGAGGTTATTGATCAGACTTTGGAGAATAATGTCCCATTCCTCAAGAAGTGCAATCTCCAAGTCTGGGACAGTCACAAGCGTACTTGGCTGCGCAGCAATGCGTCGTCCAAGCATATACCAAACATGCTCGATTGGATTCAGGCCAAGAGAGAACGCTGGCCATTCCATACGCTGTATTGTTTCAGCTTCAAGCATGTTCTCCATCAGACGAGCTCTATGCGGTCGGACATTATCATCCTGGAAAATAAAGGAATCGCCAATGACTCCTGCGTTAGGGATGACATGAGATCGCAGTATCTCGTCTGCATACCTGTGGCCCGTCAAAGTGCCATTCCGAATGATATGCAGGTCCATACCTCCACCTATGTTGATTCCACCCAATACCATCCAACCAGCTCGTCTGTATTGTGACCTTTCACGAACGAATGCGGGGTTATTTCGAGTGCCCCTCTCCCACCATACCAGAACATGTCGAGTGTACGACTCCAGACTGAATCGGGACTAGTCTGTAAACAGCACTTGACTCCAATCATGTTTCTGCCAATCTCGATGTTCAGCCGCCCATCTTCGGGCCGCACGGTGGCGTGGGGTCAACGGAGTGCAGACCTTTGGCCTACGTGCATAGAGCCCTCCCCCTTGAAGCCTATTACGTATTGCCCTGTTGTCAAGAGCAACTGTCTTTGCAGTTGAGTAGCATTCTCCGTTCTGTTTCGACGGGCTGTTAACCGTATATACAGGTCATCAGTTGCTGTAGTGGCACGTGACCGACCTTGCCCTGGTTGTCGTCTAACATTTCCTGTTTCTTGGAATCGATTCCACAGCCTTGCAACAACACTTCTGGCGACTCCAACAGCGTCCACGACACTCCGTTGTGTTTGGCCTGATTCCAGTCGGCCTATGACACGACATACCATGGATTCCGGTAAATCACGTTGTTCAGACATTCTCATAAGCTTGTCTCAAAAACAGAAAGACTGCGCAATCAAATCTCACAGTTACGGCAATAAAACAGACGTTTCTGCAACATCCAAATTTCTGGCCTTATCTCCTTTTTCTGGTTTTTGACGTCATGAACTTTGATTTGCATATAAAGATTTCTTCTTCCGTTTCCTGGCAGGCTGTAATTTATGGATGATTCATTTTATGTTACTTATTGGTAGACATCTTTGCGTAATTCTGTTAAAACCATGTGCTCCCCTAATTGTTTTGAGCAGTGTATATTAAAAATATAAGGTGATTTTTTCAGTAATTGGCTGGTAATTATGCTTTACTATTTTGATGAGTAAACAACATAAAAACCAAATCAAGTTTCATCCCGATCTGAATATCCTACTCAGTGAATTCTTATTAAGCAGTATGTGCTGTTCTCAGTTTTGTGATAAACTTCATATTTCTCAGGTTCACACTATGAATTCCTTAGCTTCACATTCAAGTTTAATATATGCAAATTAAAAAAAATTCAATTTGAAAAAACTAGAAGGAGTTTATATAGAGGATTGATACTCAAGCTAGTTTCAGAATATTACTCATGTGCTGATGTCAATAAAGGAATCTATAAAGATGTAAAAACGAAATTTTAGGTCCTTTATAAGTTATGAAAATCTATCATATGTAGAACTAACTATTAATTGAAAATTAGATAATCTTTATTCATTGAAAATACTCAATGCGAAGGTTATGGAAGTAAATTGAACCGAATAACTGAAACAGGCTCAAAACAATTCCTTAACAAAAAAAGTTTTAAAATATAATTAAAAGTAAAATAATTTAAAAATTGGACTAAAATGAATAAAACAGAGAAATAGGTTTATAAATATACACACAAATTATAATAATGTATACTTACAAACGTACACGTATACTATTGCAACTAAAATTACAACAGGAATCGACAAATGTTAAAATCAGCATTTTACAGAAGCAATTATATTTTTAAGGGAAATTGCCATGACAAATAAATAATGTGTGCTTGCATGCGAGTGCGTGTAAAGAGAAAATAAAATAAAATGGAGAAAACTGAATAAAAATCAACCAGGTAGTAGAACATATAGTAAAAGTTCAATGTTGATTTACATAAGACTAATATAGACTAATTCAATATCTATTCAACTGTATAGTTAAAATAACATTTATTTCACAGGTTTAAAAAATTTCTACTGAAGATAAGAAAAAGAAGACCATGTATTAGTCAAATAAATAATAAAAATAAAATGGTCTTTTGCTGCTATACCAAATTATAGTTGGAAAACTTCCGGTAATCCTATACATTTAGACACCAATAAAAAAATATGCTTTCCATTAAAAAAAAACTGCTACACATATCACTGTTCTTCCGACGGAGCCTTTTTAAGTATTCATCAACGTCATCAAGACCAGTAGGAAACGAAAGTTTAAAAAAGTAGAGAATGAAATCTTTCTAGCCTGTATTTTTTACCGTCAGGAGGAAGTTATACGTATGACCTGCTCTTTATTAAGAACTAGTCACTTCATCCCACAAGCTAAGAAATTTTTGAAAGCCGAGTCCTTCGAATGCAATCTTTAGTCCAACGTCTATAGCATTTTGGATTTATGCGGGGGCATTTTTTACCAAAAAGTGTTTTTTTATCTTTCAAAAGGTACCATGGCATCGTCTTTTATGAATGAAAAAAAACTTGAACCTATTCTCTTCAAGAGTTAGCAAACTTATGAATATCTTACGTCAGAAATTTTCACATCTCAGAAGTTGTAACAAATAAAAAAAATTAATAATCTACTTAATTACTTAAAATTAATAATCTAAAAATTAATAATTCCTAAATTATGAGTAATAGTATCATAATAATTTTTTTACAATTTATTTGTTTACCACTTCTCCTTGGTTTATATAGAAAACAATTACCGAGACTTAATTGTAGGTATGTGAAGAATACCTTTAATTTTTCAAACACCCATTTAGGAGCGATTAAATCGTTTACCTTTTATGGAGTAATCTTAATAGTAAAAAAAAAAACTCAATGTTAGTGAAATGTGATTCATGATGTGTATTGATGAAGCAAGGTTATTGCAATAAAACAAAATTGAGTAATTAAAATTAAATTACGACTTTTTATCTTTACTGTATGGCTTTTCCATATAGAATAATCTAGATTATGATTTTTTATCTTTACTATGTGGTTTTTCTATCTATAATCATCTAGATGGAAAAACGTTTTATTATTTTCAAAAACCTAAAACTTCTCCTGGCTTATAGTTATAAAGAATTTTGTTCATCCTTAATTACTTTTTAATCTTTTCATTCTTCCTTCAAGAAATATCCTAGATGATAATATTATAGATAATAATATCCATAAAAGTAACCTAGCAGTGGTTATAACTTATTCTTGGGAAAATGAAGTGCTAATTAGTCATCCTCACGCTAGAACCGACAATCATGCTATAGATTCAAATAAAACTCAAACTGACTCCAAATTGAAAATTTCATTAAGAAAACATTAAATAATTAATTATACAGAATTGTATGAAATGAAACAGCGTTGTTTTTAAGCATCTAGTTTCGTTATACTAAATACCATCATTTTCATATCAAATGGGTAAACGCCTCAAGTAAGCCCTTATTGAAGGTATATAAAATTGATAACATTTCAGTTATTTTAATTGATAATTTTAGAAAAACTTTTTATTGAGTATCTGCTACTAGGAAGAAACTACACCTACAGCTCTGTAATCCCCTCTGTAGAGCGTTTTGAATAATTTCCCGCAGCACGTGCATCTCAGTTTACAGTTACTAACCAGTCTATGAACAATTATAATTAAAAATGAACGGCATTATAATTGCATATTCTCTTCTGAAAAATAAATATAGTGTCTACCATAAATGCTTTCAAAGTACTCTTGTCTTTAAGTTTATGCCCTAAGTGAGAGTGCAATTTTTTAAATCTTTGCCGCATCGGCCACCCTTTTTCAAATAAATGAAACACTTATCTTTGAAAATACATATTATGATCATATATCTACATCTTCAGCCTTTAAGTCAACGAAGAAAATAATTTATCTTTCCTCATTTCGTAGAAAAATTAAAAATAATTCCAAATTACGATAAAAACTCATTTCTGAAGGTAACACAATTGTAATGCTTAGAGATAAGTGACGTAAAGTGTTTGTTTTATCTAAAAGAGTGGAAATAGTGAGTTTCAAGAATCTTGATTGACGATAAGCATAAAACATCGTTCTCTTTTTTTACTGTCTTCAAATAAAAAAACCCGAAATGAGGCATTAAGTGTTCATCAAACATCTTTAAATTACTTTCTCAGTCTCTCCAGCTCATCTTAATGATATATCCAATCAGTGTAAAACATTCGAATGCACTTCGCATCCTTAACTAGGCAATAAATCACAATTTTTTTCACAAAACTCAGGGATTCATTTCTATTACGTTAGCATCGTTATAAGTAATTACTTTCATCTTTTTTGAGTATGATCGATAAACAGAAAAAATTAACAACCTATTAACAGTCTTGAATCCAACTTTAAATTGGAGTAATTTAATAAACTATCTTCTAATTATTATTTACACAAAATCAATATGCATTATTGAAATGAATACACTCGTTTTTCTCTTTGAAAATTGGGCTTCAATTTAATTTTAGTTTTAGACAATAAATAATTCTAGGCATTTAAAGTTAATAAGTTATGAAAATGAAGTAATTATATTGTGAGTTTTTTCATACATATTCATAAAATAAGATTTGATTAAATTAAACCATGGTATTGTTCGTTAGAGTTTTTTCGTCACTGTTTTCCCAAAGTGCATCTGACAGAGAATTCTGCGAAATGAATGAACCAAAATATTTATTAAAATAAATGTATCTTTGATTTTCAAATATAAACTCAAAATCTTATCCAAATAACATGATTACCGGACCGCGCCAATTATATATAAAAGGTTTCGCCCATAATATACAATAAATATACAAAAAGTACCTTTGAGAAATAATTCTTGCTTCTGGTCTTACAATTACATATTTAGAATTAAAGAAGACCATTAAATATTCTCTTGAAACTATTATCATATTACTTTTTCATTGAAAAAAACAAGTTTTTAGAAATATTCTTTTGTTTAGTAAGGAATATGGTTGAACAAAACATTTACAGTAACTGAACGTTAAAATTGCCGTGTTTTTTGGAGACAAGATTGCATTTATAATCAGAACATATGGGATAAGTTATCAAACAAAAATTATCTTCTACTTTCAGAAGAAGAAAAAATTCTATTTCACAAGCATAAAAGAAATTTACAATTCTAATGTTAAAATCTCATTTTATTATGAAATTCATCCTACTTTAATATTAGTTAGTTATAAACCACTATCAACCTAGCTGGTCAAAAATCTAAAAGACCTTTAATGAAGCGTCTATTTTGCAAGCTTGTCTTCTGCGTTAAAGAATATCAACAGCTCCGTTAAGTATAACTTAAACATGCTGCTTTCCTAAATTATTTCAATATCAATATTACCGCCATCGTACATTATGACATAAAACAAAGAAAAATTATTATTATACTGAAAAACAAAATGTTTTATCATATTCGTCGAATACTTCTTCATGAATGATGTCATAATGCTAACTAAAGCATACGCGCTTCAAACAAACACAGCCACTGAATAGGGGGAACTCTCGGATTAACTTATTTTAGAATAACACTGGACTGCTGTTGGCATAGAACTTGTTCAACTAATGCACGTCACAAGAGTGAAATAATAGCACTATTACATGCCAACGCGAACTCGGAATTTAGATAATAGCTGGTATAAACTCTAAAGAGTGCCGAACTCACCAAACACGCTTTTAAGGATGGAATATGCCTCTTTTCTAACACAGAGCGGAAAAATCTCTCTTGTAAATGCTGGTCAAATGTAAGAATCCCCCCCCCAATTTAGACCTTTCTATAATAAATTTCATCTTAGAAAAAAATAAAAAAAACCAGTTCCATCATTAAAAAAAGAAGCACAAAAACTTTGAGCGGAATTACAACAACATCTTTCTTCGGAAGTTGGTTATCTAAAAAAGATTCTAAATACATTCTTTAAATGCACTAAAAAAATTTTTATTGTAACTTTTTCCGGCTGGTAAGTCTAATATACTATTACTATTATAAGTCTGCGAATTTGCTTTTCCTTAGATGCAATAAAATTTGCTGCTGCCATTTGTACGTGATCAAGATTTTATTAAATACGTCGATTAATTGGTATTTAAATTCAGAATATATTAAGATAATATATTGTTACCGAGAACACACAACCACGGAAACTAGTACGTCTTGAAAGGAGTAAAATATTTTTTATGCGATTCTAATCCTTGCAAGTATGAAACAAAAAATCAAGTAAAAATCTACAGACATTGTATTTCATCATTAAACAAGAGTTAAAACAACGTAAATTCCTAAATTAACTCAACTAAAATTCATTTGGGGATATATCAGGTGAAATGAATTTAATGTTTCTAATTGTTTTCGACGCATATAATTATTTGATTTGACATCGAATATTAAAATAATAGCCTCCCCTTATATCCAAATATTGAGAAATAATTTAATTAGAATCATAAGATCATACATTTATTTACCTTATTCAGAAAGTAATATATTTCTGTAAAGAAATTTTTCTGAGAAAAAGGAACTCAATGCAGAAGTACTTCAAGATTATTTGAAAAAGTAATTGGAAATGATTCGAGCTCTTCACTAAAAAATAAGATTCTATTGTCGAAATCCAGTAATCCGTTTTTCGAAATATAATAAGGAGTTACTTTTATATATTATGTATAGATAGCCATTTATTTTATTCTTAAATGTGTTTATTCATTTTTTATAATTTCATATGTTTTATAGTCTTAGCTAATTTCCTAGATAAAAATATCGTTATTTAATATTTTGTTCCAGTGTAATATGCATTTTTCCAATTGTATTTGTTTGTTTTTTTCTTTTGTTCATTCAAGATTTAAGAAACTTTATGTAAGAGAATTAATACTAACTCTAAATTTTAATAGTTTCACACTTAAGATACCATGTCATAACATATACTTTATAAGCCTAAAGTTTAAAAAATGCAATTTCTTCCCCTTTTTTAAAAAAAAATTGACCGAAAGGTCTTTGGGAAAAGTGTATTGTGCACAAGCTTATACTCAAAAAAAAGAGAGTTAATGAATGCTTTATTTGATCTTTTCTTCGGTGTCCTAAAACTGAGTTTATTTTATTGTTTTCGAGAGCATATGAAAGCTCCAATGAAAAAAACCCATTCAAGCCATTTAGACAAATTTTCTTAAATATTAACAAAATCTTATTGGTTGCTATTTAATACTGCATCGACAAGACACACGTCAAAAGAGATGAATTGTAAGTTGGAAAACGTACAGCTGAGCCTCATTTATAAACCTGTGTATTCGAAACATTTAAAACCTGTACGTTGCAATCAGTATTCGAAGTAAGTAATAAATATTTTATTTTCTATGTTTCCGACTTCGATTATTTACATCCAACTCGAAGAAATACAATAATTTTTCAAGTAATCTGGTGAAGAAAATCCTATGAATTTATTTGAGTTGTACATAGTCTTATCCTCGGGTGAGATTTTATGGGCAAAAAATCAGCACAAAACAAAAGCTGGAAATCCTACTTATTGATTTCTTTCTGAGCAATTGCTTCTATTTAAGATAAGGAACTAATTAGTATATTTAAAGAAAACACAAGATCATTTAATATTTAAAATGCTTCTAATAATTTATTTCATCAGCACTATATTTTTATGCATTTATTTTGTTATTTATCGAAATATTAATAAAATGAATTCGTTATCTCGTGATGACCGTTGAATAACTTTTATAAATTAAATTTCAGAGCTTTTTGTACGTTTTACATGAGGTGGCATAATGACAGAGTAAAAAGACTTCCATTGTAAGAAATGATTGCAATTATGATGAAACGATCACGATTACATTCACGTTATTTGCGTTTATCATGCCATTGATATCAGGTAAATTGACTGCATTATGCTTTCTACTAAAAACTGTACTCAAAATCATTGAAACCGCTTTAGTGTTTGCATTAAATTCGTATTGTCTTCTTAAAAAATTAAAAGCTATTTCCTTGGTTACTATTTTTTATTCACTCTTAGCATTCTTTATATCGAAAATTGGATTCATTATTTTAATAAATTTACATTTATTAAAAAGGCAATAACGTTTCTTTTATATCTTTATGATTTTATATTTCATCCGTTTACCATAGAAATATTGTTAGATAAAGTAAATTTAAAATATTTTGTACATGATGACTAAAAGAAAATCTTATTTATTTTCGAACTTATCTTTTACATTTAAGATAAAATTTGCTGGTAAATTTAGAAGGAATAATCTTTGATTGATTATGCTCTTATTACAAATAAAAGTTGTACAAATTTGGAAACATGACAGTATGTTGACTACTAGTGGAAAATAAATTTGAAGTATCTGCTAATAATATTAATGAACATTAAATTCATCTTAATCATCAATTCCAAAAAAGAAGACACGTTACTTAATTAATAACTAAAATGAAAGAAAATGAGCGATACTATATATGAGATTAATGATTATTATACGGTAATTTTAATTATTTTATTCTTAAGAAACAAATTTAATTGAAAAACAGTACAAATATCAAAATGATTCAAAATAATTAAATTGTCTTCATAACACTTTTTGGAATTACAATTGTCTCTCACAATGATTGTTTTAAACCTTATTTCTTTTTCATTTTATATAGATATCGTTTTAATTAAGCTTATCCCCTGTTATAAAAATGTAAATACAATTTGAGTACAATCCCTGTGCATTCATCTTTTATGAACATAGCAATGAACCCGAATAAGAGTTTTGTATAATGAATGAAAATTCGATCGATGAAAAAAAAACACGTTCGTCCCAAGTAATGCTAGATCTACAAAACTCAATTAAATCCTCCCTTTCAGGTTGATTTATTGGACAATCATTTGCACAGTTACAATACTTGAAGTACAGAGCATGATTCATGAATTAAATATATTACCACTCCAGCCAGAGTAAAAACTCAACTTTTTATTTTACGTTTTCCGCAATTCGTGGAAGTAGTGATTTATTAAAACCAATTTTTCTATCTTTGCAAAGCAAGGAATTTTTCAACATGGTCACAACAATAGCACTGGGATTGAGTTTTCTGTTCTAGCATCAATTATAATGGCTTAACAATTATAATTCTTGTAACAATTATAATGGCTTAAATTCTTGTAATGACAATGTTCAGCTTAAACTATACCATGAAAAAATATATTATGCTAGTCTGATGTATTCATATGTTGTTAAAAAGGTATTGAATGAATTTTTATTAATTTTTTTAGTATAATTAGTAACTTATTAGAAATATTAAAGGCATTTTTATATATTGCAATGCTTAAATAGTAATCTATACTTTTCTTTAACAGTTATTTCTAAAATTTTGAAATTTTTCCATTGTATTTATAACATATAACAGAGTTTATAAAGTATCGGGAAAATTATTTCGAAAAAAATTTCTCACCACAAATATAAATTTTGAAAGAGCAATGATCACAAATTGATGAGTATCTATAGAAGTATTTATATTTGATTAAACATTCTTAAAATACAACTTAGATTGAATTAATCATTTTGGATAAATATTAATAATATTCAATTTAGATCATTTAGATTAATAATCACCATACATAAAGAACTTACTTTAGTTAATTTTAAAATACATTTCCTATTTTCAAATATTTAAAAAGGTCATTATTCACAGCTGATTCAAAATTAAATTGCATAAAGGATAATTTATCATTTTATGTATCGATTTCCATTCAATTCATACTTTTTAAATCAATTATGAGGAATTTATAAAAAGATTAGCTCTAATTGCAGGCAAGGTTCAATTCATATTATTTTTTCAAAAAATAACAACTCTTTCTATTTAAATGTAAACCACATTTTTAGAATAAAAGTTTTTCTTTGTGTTTCCTACATTAAAAATTTCATATGAAACTTTATTATAAATTTATGGCAAAAATTAAATAATTGATGATTCATTTGATCTAAGGTAGTAGACATATAGCGTATATTTTAAATGTATAACGATTTGCTTTCCTAATATCCAATTTAGAAATTAAACATCCTTATTTCAAATATGACAATTAAGAATTCATTAGAGGTTGTAAATTTCATTTGGATTATAAAGATTCAAAAGGCACCTGAGTGTCTGATTTAAAAAATATTTGAAATTTAATTTCTCACTGGATAACATATATAATATAAATGACTTAATTATCTGAAATATGACGTGTTGCTGATAAATATAATTTTATAAATGGCCTTTGAATAAATTTATATGATATTTTATTTAATAGGTGCAGGACAATTAACTTTATAACCTCAATATTTAGATAATGAAAAAGAAATTGCGTGAATTTATTTTTTAACATTGTACATTATTAGTTAACTTTCCATTTAGGAGTTATCAATGATAAATGCATAATAAAATAGCATTAAACAAAAATAAAACTTATAGATTAGCAATTTTTTCATTAAATTTACTTTCAGTCTTTTGAAAATTCCAAAATATTAAGATAAGATTTCTATATTCTTTTATATGGACATAAAATGGATATAAATAAAAAATGAGTATAAATTTAAATCATTTATTCTGACCAACACTGATAAATAATAATGGTTCATAAATAAAGCTTAACTTATATTGCCTATGATTAAACCTAATTCCCTCATCTTACATCCTTTAATATCGTCAAACTTTACAATCTTCTATATCTCACCTATCAAAAATTAAAGTTATCATAACTTTGCAATGAAGATGTTTCAAATGAAATTTGGTCAATTAGGCTTACGATGAAACTTTCAAACAAGATTTATTTATTTCTAAATTTCTAACCTTATTAGATATTTTAGATTAAAATACATTAGTAATTATGAATAAATGAAATATAGCATTACATTTTCGCTAAAATCAGCTATTTTAAAGTAAGAACTCAAAGTCTTCGTTTCTCATTCTACAATACCTTCGAACTTTAAATTTACCCCACGTAACACGAAGTAGTATGCAAAACGAAAAAGCTTTCAACTAAAAAAGCAATACGTGTATTCCGTGCTCATGACAGCAAGATGTACCCACTGAAACTATGGTTAACTTAGCCAACATAAATATTTTCGCAGGACACATATGCGTCTCTCACCGACTATTTCCCTCCTCTGAGGCGGAAACGAAAGTACCTCCAACGAAACGAGTAAAAGTATGGTGCGAGAAACGTGGTCTGAGCGATTTCCAACTCTTGGGTGTAATCCCGATTGCATATTCTGTCGTTAGATATGAATTACTAATGATTATGATCAAAACTGGAATCTCGAATGATATTTTATTCTTTATTCAACAAAAAAAAACTTGAGACCGGAGAGTAAAAAATTTGTTTTATATGTTGATACGCTGTGCATATATGAATTAGAAAACTGAATATGATAGGTTTTATGTTTTCGGTAGCTTGAATGTCGATGTTTTGGTTTGGACGTGTTAGTAAAAATTCGATTCTTAGAATAATAGGTCAGTATTTATGAACAAAAATATAACTTTTCTAGAAAACTAATATTAATTATCATTATTAATTAAATAACTTATAATATATCTGGGGCACGCTGATTCTTTGTGGTAAAAATTTCGTTTGATATTACAGTGCAAATGAATTAAATCTATTCACGTACCAGATAGGTTTTTAAATATCTAGATTAGCTGTTCTTTATAGATTACACGTAACTAATTAGGAATTATAATTGTTCCATGTTTACATATTTTCTGCTAATTTCCAAAAAATATATGTCTTTAAAGAAGTTCAATGAAATGTTTGGCTTTTTTGATCTAAATAAAAAAAGAAACAATTGCACTATGCACAAGTTAACTAATTTCATAGTACTGTAAAAATTGTAACATGTATTAACACTAATATAAACTATCTATAATGCAATATATGTTTGACTTACCGGTATCTGTTTCTTGAACGTGTTCAGAAACCTGCAATAAAGAAAAAGAAATTAATAACACAACTTCAGGTGAATCAGTTTGAAAACATTTAACTGAATACTTATGTGTGCGGGCTAAAAATATCCTTAGCTAATGATAAAAGTGCTGTCAACTTTCCTGTACAACATTACTTCGTGATTATATTCCAATGTCACTGACTGACAAATATAAATACTTCGTTTTAATTCTGATTACCAATATCACTATGGTAAAAGTTGAAATCATGGCAGGAAGCTTTGGATTTTATTCATGCTTAGTGATATTTTTTTTCTTTGAGAAACAAATCAGATTTTTTTGTGTTTGCTAATAATAATAAAAATTCCTTACAAATGGGTCAATTAGGAATCAAACCTGGCTCTCAAACAGAATATTTTTCTTTTCACCTCTATATACCCTCGATCTCGGGACGATTCGAGATCAGAGCCAAATGAACGTGTATATACATGGAAGAGTTAAATGACTACACTTTTCTACACAATACGTGAATATTAACGTATCTCCATATTTCTTTGTCGAAATTAAATCAGAGTAATTGCAATTACATTGAGTAAAAGTAATATAAAGATTTCATTTGTTGTGTGGGAGAGAGTATCACAAATTTTAATGGCAGACTAAATTGTAATTGAGATCATTTCTACTTGAAACTTTGCAAAATAATAGAAATGTTGCACTTTTAAAAATTGTATGTTTCAACCGCGCTAAATGTTTCATGTAAAAAGGTTTAACGCATTGAGTAAAACATTTCTTCAGATTAATTTAAACAAAAAGAATAATTTTGAAGAAAATCAGTATTTCGAAACACACCTACAATTTTGACATCCAATAAATTGAATTAGAAGTAATATATTATCTAACTTAATCTTACTTATTCAGGCAGATATTAGAATTAATTACCTACATAATGAAGAATCTGAAAATTTTTAAATACATACAGACTAATATTTACTTTTTTAAAGCATAGTTTATTTCAGAGTAAATAAGCATCCATTGAATAGAAGTATTTGTCATCCTGAAGTAAATTATTAACTACCTTCAAAAGTTATATTGCATGTAATACTAGTAGTAGCAACCTAAACTTTCTGTCTAATAATGACAAATTATACCGCAAATTCTTCTACATCAGAATATTCGATACAATCGAATTTTTCATTAGGTTCTTTTCAAGTCAATGCAGCACCATTGAATAAGGAAAGAAAAATAGTACAGGAAATAAACGATCTCTCACTCTCCATTATGATTATTCATAAGCAATACAGTTGCATCAAATTTTAATCTTACGTTTCAATTCTGAAGAACAAACAACCTTAGAAAGCTTCATAACTCATAGTCATTAAACTTCAAAACCCAAAACAACCTTTTACGCTGGGTGTATAAAGATATGTTTCCTCTTTCCGAAAACAAATTGCCCTGGTGACAATAAGACTTTTCTATACCACTGATTAAGAGGAAATTCACCTTTTAGAAATCAAGTTTTACAATATTCATATCAAGTATAAAATACAATACTTTTGATACAAATTGTGATTAGAAACAATTTCATACTGAAGAATTTGGACAAAAATGGAAAAACAAATAGAAAGAATTTCAAAACCAATGTTAACTCTTTTATATAAAGTTCAGGACTCACTTGTAATTATAATAAGTAGAAGTAAAAGAAACGGAAATAACAATAGCCTAATTAAATTTTTACATAAACTGCGTTACATGATATATTATAAACTTACTCTAACTTTTAAACTACATTACCATTATAATTATTTTTATATAAAACTTAGTGTGCCAAAAAATCAAATATATCTTCATACTTTCATAAAAATTTATGCTTGAGTTTAAAACTTACTTAAAAACACTGTTTTACTTCACAAACTGTTTTACATGCTAATGATAAAGAGTTTTAAAGCGGCAAAGAATTTTTGAGCAGATGTTGCCTGTATAATTAAGAAATTTAACTTTTAAACAAAGTAACCTGATTGCCAAGAAAGAAAAAAGTAAAACTTATGCTAATTTTTTATGAAAAATGATAAACTAATAAAAAAGGAGCAAGGTTTTAATTTGGAAATTAATATTAGCGAAGATTCCTTTTCAGAAATTAATAAAAATTATTTTTATTATAAGTGTTGGAGGTATTTCAACTTTAGTACATTAAGTGTATAATGATTAGCCCTAGCAGAAATAAAATCTCGTCTTTTTTTCTCTCTTTTTTTAAAAATTATTTAAAATTTTAGTTTATCATATTTCTAACTTTTGAAATCTAGAAAATATTACTAGTTATTGATAAAATATCTTAATGCTTTTAATATATAAGCTACTTAAAATTTCATAGTGTAATAAACAGATACATGTGGAAGTTGATCCAAATAGAAAATAAAGCAAGTAGATTTTTCAACATTTTTCATTATTTTTTTTCTGATATACATAAAATCTGATATACATATTTATCGCTGATAACACTTTTCCTTAAACTTTAATTTAAATTTAGCATACATCATCCGTTACTGAATACATTGTGCACTAATAATTTAGTATACGTATTGCTTATTGTGATAGAAATATTAATATTAACTGCTAATTAATTAAATGTGTCTGGTTCGACAGATTAGATAAATATATTTCTCAAGTTTTATTGGGAGTAATTTAACACTGTACCTCATAGGATATTAAAAATACATTTGATAAAAATAGTTTTTCAAAAAGCACTTTAATTAGCGTAATAAAACCCTTTATTTTTATTATTATCTATTTTTTCTGTAATTTTTAATTCACTATCAAAAATATTTTAGCATAATCAGATAAGTTTTTTCTCAGAATTTTTAGGTGGTTCCACTAGTATCGATTAAAACTAATATTAATCATCTAATTGATTATTAAATTCACGAAATCTTATACTATATTTCCATCGATAAGTACGTCGATAAGATTTCTAGAACATAAGCAAGAGGGTGAAAGATTAATTACAAAATTGCCTCTTCAACAAGAAAAAAATTGAAAAATAAACAAGAATAAAAAAAATATGAAGAGGAATAAAGAGAAATTTCTTAGTATATCGAATCCAGATAGATGGGATTTTAAAGATGCATTTGAGAAATACTTACACAAAGTACAGTTGAACGAATCACTTCTAGTATTTAGTATCACATTAAAATACCTAATTGCCATCAATTGTTTTGCTGAAAAGGGTTTCAGAAATTCTCAAGTCATGCTCTTTCGAAGATGTCAAAAGACATGAAATTATTTCAAAATAATAGATGGAAGTTCATCAAAAGTAAAAAGATTCTTAAAAAAGAAAGAAAGCACATGAAGATATTCAGTGACAATAAAAGCGTTTTTCGATTATTTTTATTGAAAATTTTATAATTCTATATGAAATCCTAGTCTCAAATTAGACTCGTTATCAGGAGTCCAGTTTAAATACTACCAACAATAGCAAGATGCTTCGAATGTTACTGTGATCCTAATCTAGGTATAATTCTAGATGATTTCTTGATTTCTGATATCGAGACTTTCCAGATATGTGAAATGCAAACTCAACATTGTTTTGGAAAACTATCATTCAAAGATTTATGATTTGTATATTTTAACAGAACCTAAAATATCTTCTAGTTATCAATACCCTTGAAGACCAAGAAGTTAAAAATAGAATGTTAAACAAGATATACAAGTCAATTGGAAATCCCAAAATCTTTTTAAGCTATTGTACCTATTTTAGGAACATTTTATTACGTTGTTGTTCAGTCTAATCTTTTTATGTTCCTTCAACTTTTTATGATCTCCTCTTAGCAATTTCTGGCCTCTAGTAATTATTAGTATACTTATTCCGGATTCTAATTTAGTTTATGAAAGGCCAGATGAGAAATTGCCATTTAAATCAAAATTTGCTGCTCTCTATACTGAATTAATGTATTTTTATTGAATAAAAACTTAATTCCTCGCACCTCCATGATAAAATGCTGCCCTCAATAGTTTAAAGAAACGAAAATACTTTTGAAAGCTAAGCATGTATGCAACTTTCCAAAAAGATACTTTAAAATATTAATTATTTTTATTTGCTGAAACGAGCTTTCTCTCTCACAGAACTGAAAGCAATAAATAATATTCAACAAGTTCAGGTATTTTTTAAATAAAAAAATCATTGCAATATGTCAAAATTGGAAAGATAACTACATATCAAAAACTGTGAAATAAAATATGAAGAAACCTAAAAAAATATATAATAGAACAACTTCTTAAGAATGTAATAAATTTCTTATTTACTTATCAAGTTTCGAAACCAGTTAAAAATAGACAATATACTAAAACAATTCAAGAAATATATTGAAAGATGTATAAAAGTGAGTATTATTGCGTTTCGAAACACTTTAAGTCAGAAAATATATTTTCAGTACATACTTATCTCACTTAAACAACATTTCCCATAACATTTTTTGTAAGGAAACTATATTACTTCAATTTTCTCAAGAATTTATCCCATAAAGGTTCGACGAGTTTTAGAATTAGATTCTGAGATAACATTGCTTTATTTGGAGTTTTTATGTTTTTTATATAATTTCGGCGAAAGTTTTAGATCAATTTCATCTTTGAAAGAAAATCTCTAACGCTCTTTCCAAAATTATACATCAGTTATGTCGAAGAAAAGTAGCAGGTTTCCCATTTCAAACTTTCATTGAGAGTGTCGGAGCCCTTTACTGAACTATATAGAAGACTAAAGATAGCAAATATGTACAGACGAACCAGCATGTCCTCTAATTACGATGCCACGCATTCTTTCCATTAAGTGTAAAAGTTTCTCGTAGTTGTAGAAACATTTTGAAACTTTAGCTTTTATTTTTGTTGCCTATATTTATTTTTTAATATCTACTCAGATCTTATTAATGAATTTTCGATTTATAATCAAGCACTTTTAATTTCCTATATGCATGCAAGCACAATACGATGAACAATAAAATGAAGAAAAGCATTTTTTTAAATATCGTAAAAATTAAAATAAATGTTTGATCAAAAATACAGGTCAAACCAAAATTGTGAAAGTTTAAACTGTTGATGATATTACTCTTAAGTAAACTGTAATATTAATCTATTTATAAAATAACTTAATTTATAAATTATTTTATAAATTTAATTTTTAAGGAATATTAAAGATTTTTTCTTTTATATTCCTAGTGGATTAATTTCTTTATAATATTGATTTAGGTGTATTACACTTTTTATATATATATATTTAATAAATAAATTCTTTTTAGTCCATTATATAGTTATTCATAATTGCGTATATAGAGAAATTTCTAAATTGATTTTCTGAATTCATTGCCACATAGGTCACTCATGTGCAATCAGATATATTTTAATATTATTTATTAATTGATAGTTCTGAAAGCTAGAATATTGGGTTGTCTTTGGGAACAGTCAAGTGAAAAATTCAAAACCCTCGTGCGTTAAAAAACTAGTGGAAAGCTCATCTATACATATGCAAGATATCTATGTAAGGGCGTAGTTATCGAACAAATAAAAAGGGCTTCTTGCCCTGAAAAAATTAAGATTTAAAATTGTATTCAATTTATAAATTTCTACACGGGTTCTTCAGAAAATATCAAGTATTCGAATTTGATATTTAATTACCATTAGCTTTGAAAAACGAATATAAAATAGGAAATTCCATTCTTAAAGATACATTCTTACTTTTAATTCAAATTTATCGAAAGCTTGTAATCTATCTATTAAAATCAGTATTTTTAATCAATGTTTCCGAGCTATTCTAAATCCAGAATTTTCTACATTTTTTTAATAATCAATTTCATCATTTTTAATAAGGGATAATTCTTTATAACTTTTCTCTTTCCCAATATTATGGAATTATTTCTAAGACATTTCTTGTTTAAGATAGAGTCACTTGTAATTCAGTTTCACTGTAAAGGGAAATTTTGTTAGTATATCCTGACCAGCACCGAAATAATCCAAAATGTTATATTAATTACAATTTTTCTCATGATATAGATTTTTTAAACAGCCCAAAAACGTGCAGAAATAAATTTAGCATTTAACTGTGACGCAATTCGTTTTAACTCTTCAGCCGAAGAAAGTTATCAAATCAGTTTTATTTCTTTAAATTATTTGGATACATTAATCGTCATAAGATTCAAAACAAAACATTTTTTCATAATGATGAACTTGTCATTTTAAACATTTTATTTGATATTAAATACATGAAGAAGAAAAGCAGCAATCCATTGTAATTATTTTCTATTCAAAATTTAAATATCTTGTTCTTATTTATTAGAAACCGCAATGAAATTAAATAAAATTTTCTAATATAGACATTTTATCAAATAAATGTTGTATTCGAATTGAGGATTAACGTTTGGATATAAAATGATACATATAAAAGATTGTGATAATTTCAAACTAAATGAAATCTCCAAATTAAATAAATCTGCATAGATTTTTTCGAAACTTTAATTTTAAACAGACAATGTGCATTTAGGCTGGTGTGTTTTTAGTAGAAAACAAAAAGTTAATTTTGAATGAAATTCCCCATAGTTACATTCAAATTTTTAGAATTTGTATTACTTTTAGTAAAGAATTTAATTCCAAAAGTCGAATAAAAATTTTATATTTTTATTTTATGTAATATATCATTGCAAAAAACTAATAGACTAGCAACTTTTTTCAAAACCTTTTTTTTATTATACATTATTTGTCTTGATAAATCTTGTATAGATTTCTAAATCCATCAATTTTATCATGAATGAACTAAAACTCAATGATATATTAAATATTTGTATTTCAGATTTTGTGTTGGAGAATTCAACTTTCAAACAGACGTTTTTGATTTTTTTTCGTCAAAATGTCTTGAAACTAATAAATGCGATGAAGAGATAAACAATAAAACTAACGAAATAAAAACATCCTGATATCGCGAGACAAAATCTGACTTATTTGACAAATAAACAGAGAAAGACACTTAAGAAGCAATGGAAATACGACTATAAGCTAAGCGAAATATAAGACAACGGGCCTTATTTTCTTTCCATGCTTTCTCTTAAGTATCAAGAATCTAATCCAGTCTAAAAAGTACCCTCAAGATTTTCACATACAGGATATTTCTTTGCAGAACTTCGTTATTTTAACGAACAAAAAACACACGGTTCAGATCAGTCCCCCACAAACAAAGGCAAAGAACTTTTGTTAAGATCGTTGCATATATCCTTAAAAAAATCAAAAAGGAAAAAATGTCTAAATTGCACGAGTTAAAAAAAAATTCCTTAAAATAATGATTTCTGATTATCATATATATTGTTACAATGTAAAATTTCCCCCTTTTTTGTAGCATAAAAAAATTTGTAGATACAACTATTTCTATAAAATAAGGAAAAGTTCAAATTAAATTTACATGGCATTTTACATGTAAACAAGTGAATATTAAATAAATGATTAAATTTATATCCCAATTTAGCCTTTAGACATGCACCATCTAGCTTTAATTACATCAAAATAGGGGTGAGATAAAAGATAGGGATGTTTAATTTATTTTTATTTATAAAAAATTGCATTAAAATACTACATAAGTTTCGAATTGAAACATGACAGCATGATGTTAAAAAATTGATCTGGATCTTAGAAAGAATAGCTGAAAGTAAAACGCGTTCGACAAGAAACACCAAGCTCCCCTATATTTCGCTGCTTGTCGCACCTTTGCAGAGTAAAATTGTCCAAAAAAGAAAAGCAAGAATTTTGCATATAAAAGTACTCAAATAAAGCTTCCTTTTACTCCCAATTTTATCTACATAGTCCTTTGAAAATAAGGCAGTAAGTTTAAATGGAAAAGATAAAATAGGTAACAACTTATGACACGACAAAAATATAACGGAGCATGTCATTTAATAGTTAATAGTTTATACGAATAAACTTTCTGAACGAACAAACATTGTACTTGAGAAATGATAGTAATGGATATAGAGGTAATAAATCAATAGGAATTATTACTCCTATAAATCCATATTTCCTTTCTTTTAAGAATATTTTGTTTAACTACATTTTAGATAAGCAAATGTTAACTTTTCTTTCATTCTATTCATTGTATTGTTTGAGCAACATTATCTCAAAAAATTATTTTAAATATTTAATAGTACGAATATTAATGTAAAATTTTACCTGAGTTTTAATCATAATTATTGTATTTTTATTACTTTAATATAAATTTATTTTTTATATTAAAAGCTGCCATTACGGTTTATAAATAAACAATGAAATGGTTTTTGCAATGTAAAGTTATGATAAAGATAAAAATAGCTTGATATAAAAATGAAATTTCAAACATTTTATTTCTAACTTTCTCTGAAAACAATCAATGACACATGAGACAAACAAAACAATTTTAAAAATTGAATTAAAAAAAAAACATATTATTTTAGAGTCAAATTTCAACTAAATATTAAATTAAAGTGATTCAGAATATACTAAGCTGATGAGGAAGTCAATGAAGGATTAATGAACGTTTTACTTTCAAATTCAATAAATTTTGCAAACATTCTTAATCTCCTTAATGAGGAAATTTTAACAATGAAAACTAATGCACTTTCCTTTTGTGAATTTTTAATTATCCGAATATTCTGGGAATCTTTTAGGTATAATGACCGCTTTCCCTTTATTTCATAAGATCCCAATGTAATTCATCCCCATCTATAAAATTAAAAATCTCACTTAGAATCTTGTTATTTGCTTTCACAATCATGAATGCAGTCTTTTTAAAAAGTATTATGAGTCTAATATTAAAGCAAGATAAACTAAATTTACATAAAAATACCAGGAAAGTAAGCTCATATGCAAATTATTTGCTTCCAAATTGTCTTGAGTCATTAGTAGTACAATGATTGCCATGCAATATAAATAAATACAAAAAAAAGCTATACAGAAATAATACACGTGAAGCTTCATATCAAGTTATATGCTCGCATTTTTATATTCAGAATCATTGTTATTGAAACATATAATTTTAAACCGCGACATTTGAGAAACAGGTGAGGCAATATCTTCAACAAAATATATTTCTTTACTAATTTTACACCTATATATATATATATATA
>JAOUZG010027617.1:969778-1043948 GCA_026289955.1 Argiope argentata | reverse complement strand
GTGTGTGTGTGTGTGTGTGTGTGTGTGTGTGTGTGTGTGTGTCTAAAAATTTATAAAATATGCTTTTTTTATCTGATAATCATATTCAAAATGCTTTAGTATTTATTCAGAATATTCGTGAATAAAATTCAACAATTTCCCATCTAATATGCTCCCTTTTTAAATAAACATTACTAATTTAATATTTTCTCTCCTGTTTTCCAACATTAAAAATCGAGGCATATACAAAAACTGAATAATTAATAAAATTTACATTTCGTAACTATAGGGTAAGTTTCTATTCAGAAAATAAAAGTATGAAAAAACGGTTTTTACACTTTTAGACGAAGTTGGGAGATATTTTGTGTTCTGCTTGTTGGAAACAATAATGTAAAGATGATGGATGATTCTTGATGGTTCGAAAGACTTAAAGTAATACGTTATGTATATAGCATATATTCCAAATTTTCTCCTGTAGTCCTGTATTTTCTGAGCAAACTTTGAGTTGATAACTTATCCGGAACCAAGACATTTTTCCCAACTCAGACGCGCAATTCTCAATTTTTCCTAATTTATGTTATTATACGATCTTCAATAACTAGGTTAGAAAAGCAATTCCTTGTGGAAATATAGAAATAATTGATTCGATATTCTAATTTCTGGAATTTTAAATGGGCTTTTTAAATTTTATTTCTACGTTAATTCTTTTAGAAATTAAAATTATATATATAGCTGCATAATTTACGTTTTAATTCTTTATTTTTAACTTATAAATTCTGTTATAGTTTGTAATAAAAAAAATCCAAGAACTTACGAATAACCACAAAAATTAAAATCTCATACATGTCTTTCGTTCAGATTTAGTATAAAAATACTTTAATACATTCAGCAATTCTTAAACTGCAGAATAGCAATCTGCTAATTTTCATGAAATTTAACAATCGAAGCTCGGCATTAAAATATTGGTGATAGATATATTTGCTTTTAGTTCGGAAATAAAGTACTATATTTCTGAAGGGTATCTGCAAAATGTTAATCAAAGAATTTGTTAATCTTCAAAATTTACTAGGTCTTTCTAAAAAACTGCATTTATCCGAAAAAAGCCATACTCCTCCCAATTTTCTAAACAAGATATGTATTTTTTTTTTTTTTCATAGGATATTTTTCCATCTATTCTATGGCTAAAATTCAAAAATATAATTATAAAATGTTTGAGAAAATTCCTCCTCAACTAGTCACAGATTTTAAGATAGTATAACTACGTCACTAAAGCAAAAAAATAATATTAGCAGTATGAGTATTATATTATATATATATATATACAAAATAAAAGTTTAAAAAAATATTTCGAGGACAAGCTTCAGCAAAGGGAAAGAGACTTCTGCTTCTATGTTATTACATTCGTAGAATGAGTATTCACATTATTTATCTTTAACATGTTTTGACAATATATAACAATTTTAAATTACTAAATACAATGAATTCAATAAAGATAAAAGCCAGATAAATAATTAAAGTAATTTTTTCCATCAATTATTTAAAAAATCATCAAAAATGAGTTCATTCATAAATCGTAAAAACAGGAGGGGTAAATAGTAAATCTTAGCAAACTGAAATCATAAATGCCATTTTTTATATTTTTAAAGGAGTAAAATATCTTTCTATCAGTAATAGAAAGCCTTTCTGCTATATTAGGCACCTTTCATGAAGTTCACATCCAAAACGCTAAAAAATATAAATTCATAGGTGACGAAACTACCTCCAATTAATATTCCAGAATTCTAAGTAAAAATATTCTTAATTCATCGTAAGACGACTATGTCCCTTCAAAATTTTATTGTAAAATCAACTATTCTATTCTGCATTAGTGTTATTCATGTTGGAAAAATGTGTTCCTCTTTTTATAATGTTCTTTATTTTTTAATTTTATTTAATATGAAAATAATTTAAATTTATTATTTTTTAATATATTTCATTGTCATAACTATGATATCACGTTTCGCATATTATCACATGAAATCTATTTTTAACTAAATTAACATATTAGTTGTAAATTAAGAGCTCAATAATAGCTTAATAAACATGAAGGAGTCGAAGTTACGAAAAATAATTTAATAGTTCAGTAGATGCTCTATAAATTAGCTTAAGCAACGTAATGATTCTAAAGACAAATCAGTAATTAATAAAATAGGCTCTCTACAGATATAGAGTAAGAAATGCAACGGTTCTAAAGATAAATTCTTAATTAATGTAGTGACTGTAGGGTATTTATAAGCAATTCGTAATTTAGTGCTTAATACTTCAATTCAAAATGAACACAATTCCATAAGCCATAATTAACTGTAGTATATAAGTATTATATGACTGCACATGAACTAACTATATAAGTTTTAAGAAAACACCTGGAGTTAAATTTTAAGACAATTTTTTTTCTTTCTTTTTATTCTATCTTTCACGGTAGATAGGCACATGCTTTGATCAACAATTCAACTGAATTGTGTTATACATTTGCTGTTTTCTATATCATTTTATATATTAATGAAGTAAATGTCGTAATTATATGACGAAAAGAAAGAAACGTTTAAAAAGATGTAATAAATACAATTTATCGTACCCTTCTTTTAATAATAAGTAACGAGTAAACTCAATGATAAAAAATAATGATTTAATAGTGAGAAACTTTAATCATAATGTAAGCAATAAAAATGACAGTAATATTACAATTATATGTGTATAATAGAGGATTTAGAAATTGTAGAAACATACAAAAAAACTGGGAAGGGAGGGATTAAAACCACAGACCAAAGGAAATTAAACTAATAAGTCTAAATTTTTCTTTTAAACTTTACAACACTCTTAAGTTTAATATAGACATTCTTTCTTATTTAGGAACTGAAATGAAATTTTGATACTTTTTTTCTATTAGGTTATCACTGATAATTTATGAATAATATGTAAGGTTAAGGAATGTGTTAATTTCAATCTAGTACTCCTAACTAATACATCGTAAATTCAGTAAACATTTACTAAACAAATTCAGCAGGACCATGCTATTATACTTTCTATCAGTGAATTCTTTCTCAGCCAGTATAAAAGAAGATAAAACTAACTTAGCTTATTGCACAAATTAGAAATGAATACAAAGTATGATTGGCATAATATCTATATTTTAAGGCAAATTTCCTTTTACATTAGCATAAATTATTTTTTATAAAAGTATTTATCTATACATACTGTATTTATGTAATTATTTGTATTACATAAATCTCTTATAAATGTATTTATCTATACATACGCCTATACATACTGAAAAAGGCTTTTAATAGGGTTTTAAACAGTTATATAGTAATAATAAAATTTATGTCAATGCATTGAATTTATATACATTTCCTACACAAATGTTATTGTACAAATGAAATAAAAAAATGCATGAATTTTCTTTTGTCTTGGTAAACTTTATACTTAATTTTCAACATAATATGCATATTTTTAAGCTTAGACATTAATGAAATACACAACTTATTTCAAATGTCTTTGGAAAAAAAACTTATCCAAAACATTATTAACTAATTGTGCAAATATAGTGTTTAAAATATCTCAGTGTCTTATAATATCAACGCATAAAAATAAATTTTAAAATGTGCCATTTTTGAAAACCTCATTTGGTATTGAAATATTCTTTTAGATTATATTTCCGCTTGAATCTTAATAACATTACTTCAAGCATTTTCAGTGTATTATGTTGTTTAAATAATGCTTTTTTAGAGTAAAAATCCATTTTATCGTTCAGAGGTTAATAAATATTTAAAGAAATAAATATCTTACTTTTGTCAAAGAATATTATGCAACAGCAAAAGTTAAGATGGTAATCTGCAGCTATTTAATATTTAAAGTTAGAAAGAATAGCATTAATTGTTTAGATTTCTGAGAAAAAGAAAATATTTCGTAGTGAAATTTGCCCTTTAGATTTGAAGCTTTTCAAAAATATCTTTATTATTGATCTGGCCTTTATTTTTACACGTTTATCAAGATTTAAAAGTTTGCATTAAAATAAATTTTTAGCTTTTCTTTAAAAGAGTCAAATGACATTATGGATGTTAAATATTTATTGATAGAAGAGAAAGATTCCGAAGTTATTCTTAATTTTAACATTAGCCATGCTTAAAAAGAATTTCATAATTAAAAATAGTTAATGCTATTTTGATTAATTTTTGTTGTAAATTTAAGTTAAGGAGTTTTTTAAAAAAAATCAATGTGTCAGAGACTGGGTTCATTGAAATAAAAAAAATCAATCTTGGAAATTTCGGTTGAATATTCAAAGTATCTGAAAAAAGGTCTTGTTAAACCTTTTTTTTCTTAAATTTTAGCTAAGCAGCATTAAACTTATTTATAACTTGATAAAATGTCAAAGATAAAATTTCATCAATAAAAAATGGAATAGTTAAAATTATTTAAAATATACGAGACTCTATAGTTAGTTTATTCTGAAAAAAAAAAGAAAAAAATCAGCTTTTTTTTATTCGTTAAAATATTTTCATCTCTTAATGTGCTTTTAAGAAACAAAAGACCCCAAATAATATTTTACGAAATTTGTCTAAAAATAATTTTCCAATAATCTCATCATTGTACATATCTTTACAGCTCTAAAACAGAAGAATTTATTTAATGCGAATGGGCGTTTTTAAAAGGCATTTAAATTTATTCCATCTTTTTTCAATTCTAACATTTGAGCTTCTATGAAATGAGGCATTCATTAACACTTATTACAATAAAGGAATGATAAGATAAGTGTGTAGGCGTTTTATACTACTTTGTTTTTCAAAAAGAAATTCCCAATTTAGATTTTTTGGGGCGAATTCACAATAGTCATCTTCCAAATTAATTTCCGGAAAAAAAATTAAAAACAAATCAGAAGTATTTTTTAAACCATCTGTTCAGTAAGTTTCAGTTTTTTTGAAAAAAATTAGTCCAAACCAAATGCTTACAAAAATTTTTATTGTTTGTTAAATAATCTATGCAAAATAAAATACATTTTTATGATCCTTATAATTATTTTAATGTTATGATTTATTCAAGTCTATTTTCGGTAAATTTGTTTCAAAACCTATATTTCCTTAATTTTACCTGTAAAAAAAGAATTATTATTTATCAAACCAAATGAAAAATTTTAACTTTTAATAGAAATTTAATATAAATCCAACGAAAGGTTTTTTTTAAAGAGTCTAAAAATAAACTATTTCTAAGCTGATAGCCTGCAATGTAAAGTATCACTTTCAATGAAGAAAATTGTACAAATATAAGGAAAATTTAAAATTTATTATTTTAAAATTTTCTTCAAAAGCAGATACACTCGAAGAATGCTCTCATTTACACGGAGAAGGGCAAAAGAGTCTTGCTCACAGCTCATTAAGTTTTCCTCTACCATAAATCTAATTTGCAGAAAACTTTAAAAAGCATATAAATAGTTATTATGTCTTGAAACATGATCTTGCAACATACGTCATTTATTAATATTGAGAAACTTCCGTTTTACCATTAAAAGTCCTTGTTAGAAAATTTATTTCTATATACTATCTTCCATATAGCTAAATATTAAAATCCATCAGTTATGACATTAATTTGTATGGTATTACTTAATAATCATCAGTATTAATTTGTATTACAATACAGTTTAAGTTACTATTACAATTTTATACACTTGAATCCACCATTTTCAGATCAGACAGATTTCCAGTAATCTAGGCATAAAATAATTTCTTACTTTTTCATTTTATATCTCAATCAATTCAAATTTCCTTCAACTGGTTTAAAATTTATTTCTTTTAAAACTAAAAAAATTATGCTTCATAAATTTTATTTAATTTAGTATCTATTTGGAGAATTGCAAATGTTTCAATTTGTTTTTTCTGAACATTTTTATTTAAAGTTTAAAATTATTCTGAATTTTAATTGAGTATACCTTCTTTTTTTAGTTTTATTGAAAGCTTAGATATTCATTCTTAAACCTGAAATTCTATTTTTAAGCAATTAAAATTTTAAATAAATTAAATTTTTCTTTTTATAATTTGCAGCAAGTATATTAAGGTGGATTTACATGGAGTATATTATATTTTTATTTACTGTACTTTTAATGGAAAAAAACACAATTTCGATCTCCAATAATTATTTTTCATTAAAATATTAAACAGTTTAAATAATTTTTTAATACCTCGTAACGTGCATTTGTATTTTTTTATTTGAGAGCAATTGATGAAATTGTATAGTTTGAAATAAAAATCATCCAAAATTATCTTTAAGACATTCTTTATCGTATATTTTCTTTTAAATGTGGATATTGATTTATTAAGCAGAGAGTTGAATTATACATAATATACTTTAAGGCCTTTTATTATACATAATATATATTTTAATAATTATATATAATATACTTTATTAAATAAAATATCTAAGCGAAGATGAAATGAGAACTTAATAAAGCTAGATTCTCCATTTATTTTCTCAATTAATGTCTAGAAACTCTTCAATTCACATATTTATGCTTGTTTCAAAAACTGCACAGGTGAAGTAATTTGCTCACCTAATAAAATAAACTTCGAAAGCAAATAGCATAAGGAAACGTATTACATGTTTATTAAGACAAAATTAAAGCAGGAAACGCATAATGTTTTGCTTTCAGCCAGGTTTCTGGATGCTTAATTGATTATTTGTGTACAGCAGTAGTTAATGGCATATTTTCGCTAAAAGATGCAGCTGGAATATCTGGATGAACACGTAATTTGTATATAAAAAAAGATGCCTATAAGCGAAACGAACATTTCTGCTCGCCCCAAATTAAATATTTAATAACGTAACCGGTACAAGACAATAAAACATGGAATTCGCTTTACTACAATTAATCGCTTCGACAGATATAGAAAAGTTTTCTTTTACCTTTCTTTACTTATCACATAAAGCATTTCTAAACCCTAAATTTATGCCAGTCGAAGAAAGGTAATTATTTAATTAATCATGGCCAAATTTGAAACTCTTTTATATACGTTATTTATATTTTGTTTAAAAGGGTTTCTACAACTTTAAGAGTAAATCTGCCAAGACAAATAACTTCTTATCAGATGTACAAAAATGTGAAAATTGTTCCTACTTGTTCAATATTATTGCACAATACTCCTTAAATTTTATTAAGTTATTTCATGAAAAAATGTAGGCAGTTAATGATTATTTAATTTATTTTAGGTTAAACAACACCCCAAGACCGTAGTAAAAAAAGATAAAAAGATAAAATTCCCGGATGGTAATCACAACCATACACAGGACAATACCATTTACAGTCTTTAAAAATTATTCGAATCAGCAAGATCTGGCGATTTTTTTTAATGAAATTTGTATTGAAAAGTACTAATAGGATGAAAACTTGAACGAACTGCGTTAAATAATGATTTTTATCACTTGCATGCAACTTTATTTTGATTATCTATACTTGCTTTTACATAAGTTATAGTGCATTTCATTTTATACGCAAAAGAATTTATATTTTCATAATTTCTCAAAATTGAATGGGGCATCGAGAAACTACATTGGTTCCATTTGTTTATCGTACTCAAGTGTTCTTCACACAACGAAATACTATTTATACTATTTGTTTATTTTACATTTTTGTGCCATACACTTATCATTCAGTACTTTTTCCGCAACAGCTACCTCATATACACATGAAATGCCATAATTTCAGGTAATAATTATTAACATAATTACTGAAAGGTAATAATGCTGCTCTAAACTGCTCATTTCTGATACTCCGAGGCCTATTTACAGAAATCCTATGAATCCTAAAATAAAAAAATTTCATTTAAATACTAAAAACCTTATTTTTTCCCTATAAATTCGAAAATTATTTTTCAGTTGGAATTGCCCATCATTGTAACACCATGACAACAAATCCAAATTGTTTTTGTTGACATGGTGCTCGTTATATAATTTGCGAACAAATTTATTATAATTATGAATTTATAATTAATTTCCTAGAAATAGTATACTTCAATAAAAAAAATTCCTTGAAAGAATATAAATAAGAAAATTTTAAACTAATTATAAATTAAAATTTCATATTTTTTATATTATATATAGGTATATACAGTTAATTTTATTTGCGTAGATTTTTTTCAATATATATGTAATAGATTAATTAGTCAATTTTAAAAATACAAATTCATTTAATATGCATATACGGATCAACGAAGTGGAAAAGCACCATTTGTTTTAACTTTTCACAAATATTTTATTTAGAAACTCGATTACATGGAGGTAGAGACGAAAGAGGAAAAAGTCACGGGAAAAAAGAGCTTGAAGGCAATCACCAAGAGAAAGATACTTTAAATCCTAGAAATAATCATAAGCTATTTCAAATTTATTCAAAGCTGACACAGCACTGTAACTTTCAGCAGTGTCTTTATAAAGGTAAAACTGTTTAGAGCACAATTTGAGCTTTAAACCACGTGGAATAATAGGTCTTATTTTTTAAGTAAGAATAAATTGAAGAGTTAGTTTCCTTCCACCATTTTCTACGGTTTACACCAACAACAAACTTGAATACTTTACAAGCAATTTTTAATCTTTGCTGTTTTCATCTCTCATTTCATCATTCATTTTAAAGACACGCCAATTATACCGTATAAAAAATCCATTTGCTTACGTAAAGCTAAAGACCAAATGAGGAGAATTCACGATCACAAAATAAAATTGATAGTTTTATTTTCTAAAACATTTTTAGCTGTAGTTCTCCTTCCCACCGAAAAACAAATTAAGCTACCTAAAAAAGTAGATTGCTCGCGATATATCACAAAAGTGAAAGGTTTGAAGGAATCCCAATAGGATTCCCGTCCTAAATTTCCAAGTAATTATAGTTTCTTACATAAATTAATGGTTTTTGGAGCAATTAATTAAAGATAAAACATGGAAGAAACTCTGAAATATTGTTAGCATTTTCATTAGAGGAAGAAAAGATGTTTTTTAATATTGTCGTGACTCAGCTTTTGTTTCTAGATTGAAAGCATTTTTATAGTTGTAGTAATACCCAACCGGAAATTAGTATATCTTGTTTGCCAAAAGCTTTCACAACTACTTTTTTTTAATTTTTTCAAACGAAAGAATTTTCGAAATTTCAGTATTAATTTCAATTTGTGTTAAATGATATGCATTACAAAAAGAGAAAATGCTGCTTCATCTAACATTTATTCAAAACTAGTCCCCAAAAGTTTACTCGAAATATCCATTTTTTCAAGTTCAAAAAAGAAAATGCCTAACAAAATTTTTAATACAGCGTAATTTATAACTGAGCACAACTAAATGCATAGCCTCTTATCTATGAATTACAGAGGAAATAAAACTATTGTCTATATTATATACATATGCATATACATGATGCCTAGTTGGAATTTTAAAATGACCCTTGGAAAAATATAAAGGTCATTTCTTTTTCAGTTCTCACTAAAATAAACAATATATATTCAAGAAGAAAAGCATTATTTACATGGTTCCGTTTTTCTATTGCCAAAATACGAAATACTCTATACAAAAAAAAATCTCCAATGCCAGAAAAAATGCTTCTTTTGTTTCTTGGAGTTCCGTGATGCAAAATTCATAAATTTTATCTTCAAATAAAAAATTTGGTGATGTTTCCAATTCCTCTTTTTAAGATCCATTCTAACCTACCTTTAAAATACTTCAGAAAAGAACAATTCATCTATTTAGTATCGATTCCCGATTACATAATTTTCTTTTCTTTCTGTTTACTGATCCACCTCTTAACAAATAAGATCCGGCTAAAGTTTTTCTCAGAAAAGTTTTGCAATGTCAGCCGCAATCTTCATCGAATGATAAGGAGATCGCTAAAAAATGAAAATTGTTTTTCTTAACTGGAATGATCGAATCTTCAAAACTCATAGCAGTGATAGAATTTTATGTACTATATATGAGCTTAAAAGAAAGTGGATCGCAAAAGTTTTTATTTCACAAATCCCAAAAATTTAAACTAGTGCACATATGTATATATTATACATACCAAGAAACACATTGAGCTAAACAAACAAAAAGTGTAATAAAAAATCACAGTGTCATATAACACCTTTCAAATAATATATAAGTCAGGATTTAGCAGAATGATTTACTACTCACTGCTGAATAGAGAAAAACATAAAATACGATCCATTATTTATTCTTTATTTTACATAAATTTCTTAAAAACTTTTTGTATTGAAAAATACAGTAACACTACTTCAAATATTAGAATATTCATGGAAAAAGAACATTAAAATTTGTCACGATTTTCAACCTTTGCACGTTATTTGTGAAACAAAAATGATCAAATACTCAAAGCTCCAAGACGAAAGGAAACGTTGTCGCTTTAAATCAGAGTCCTTTGTTCCCCTTAAAATATTAAAGTAATCTTGAAATATCCATCTTGGTTTACCAAGAGTTCTTCCCGTTTCACTTTGCATAACACAGAAACTTCCGAAGAAACGATTCAATTTCGAAAACACCCATTCCATCAATGTAGATAAAGCTTACGTGCTGAGAATTGATGAATTCCTAGCACATATAGATCGAATCTGAGTGATAGAACTCGTTCATATTCAAGACCCATCTTCCTTTCAAGACCCATAGCCAAGACAACTCAATTCGCACACTGAAAATACAGTGGAAGATACAGATCCAAAATATATTTCGTCATTTCAAAGGAAACGAAATTTTCTCTGTTTATCGGAAATGATATTTAAATTTGCGATAAGAAGTTCGATTGCAGTTGGAATCATAAAGACAGAATAGCAGCAAAGATTTTACTTTCAAAGACCTTTCAAAAAATGTGAAAAATCTATTCCAAAAAGAAAGGCCCTATTTGAAGTTTAAAAATATCTTCAGAAGCCGTCATTCAGCTTCATACCAATAAAAATAAGAAGTGATGTCCAATTATTTTAGTATCTTTCATTTTTAAGAAATTATTTTGTTTTAGCGTTTTTCACTTTTAAGAAATTATTTTGTTTGGTGAATATTTTTTTTGAGTTTTAAGAAGAATAAGTATACACCGTTTATTCCTCAATATTCTAAAGCATAGTTTTAAAACCAAAACTGTATAATAGCTGATGACTATGATACACTTGCTTTATATAGTCTATATGACTTTGCGAACAATTTGCAATTCTTTAACAAGTATATTTTCTTTACAACATAGCATATATTCTTTAGTCCATACTACCATAAATCAGTCAATCATAACCTTGTCTGGTATTGTTGTTAGTCTTTGCTGCTACTTGTTAGTAATTCAACTGAATTATCTACATTTGTAGCTTCATAAGATATTTCTAGGCGATGTGAGTTTTGGTCTCATCAAGACAGACAATATGTCTTTTTATTTACTGTTGAGTCAATATTTACGTTTTGATTGAAAATTGTCGTAACAAGTTTTAGAGGATACAGAAAGAGCAAATCTTTTTAGAAAATTTACAGGAAGGTAGGACCGGAAACTCTGTCATTGGACAGTATAGAAATTGCGAATCAGTAATGAGTATAATTGGTGAAAATTTGTATCTGAATAATAGATGCATTCTTCTGTTTTACCATCATGCGTTCAAATATCTTACCATAGAGAATTATACACATTTCATTGCAATTATACAGAGAGTAGCAAACCTTTCAAAAATACCTGGCATTTCGGGAAATTTGCAGTGACGGCAGAAACTGCTGATATGAGATCCGCTATCTCAGCATTTATGAGCTGTTAAATAATTTCTGTGCGCAGTTGAAGCTCTAAGCAATTATCTCGAAATTCAATCTACGGCAATGGTGAAACTATGCTATCCAGTTTGTCCAACTTTCATTGTTGGACAGTTTTTTTAATGAGAATTTTACATTTTATACATATTTAAATTTTGCAGTGCTTCTCATCTGGACCATCCCTTACTTAAAGGCTTTTCTGTTTTGCATTTTAATTTCAATTCTTTTTATTTCTGATTCTGGACACTGAAAAATTCATTTTAAGCAAACCTGAATGTACAAAGAGTTTCGGACCATAAATGAAGGACCCCGAACGTAAAAAGGGGCATCAGTAAAATGCATTTCCGCTAGAAGCTCGTTCTTTCACTTCGATTGTCGTTGCCTGAACTTAAAGGAAGACGTGCGTGTCCTAAAACACGAATTCGGAAAGATATGAATGAATATAAAACGCTAGAAATGTAAAATTTTTGTTGCAAAAAAATCACGGTATTTTGATATATTATTGAATATTTATAAATTTGATTTAAAAAAATTGTAAAGTTTCGAGAGATTTTCTTAAGAAGTCTTCCCTTACAAGAACAGCTAAAGTCACATATTTACCATTTCCTAAGTAAATCCTTTAGCTTTCTAAATTTTTAGTAAATGATTTTGTATTTGCAATCTAGAAAATTAAATACTGTTTCCAATTTTATAAATTTAGTTTATAAATTACAATCTATTTCTTTCTAAATGCTCGAGAAATAAACTTAAATTATAACTACTCGAGAAATATAACTTATAAAAAGAACAAAGAAAAGTAATGATTTAAGCTAACATTGATATGAAAAGACAACAGAAAAATCGGTTTTACTTATCAAAAGAAATTTATTGGATCGATGTAAACATCAATTTTTCATGCTTCTTAAAGAAGATACATTCGTGCAATTCAAATTTCAGAAATTAGATTTAATAGCATTAAAACTGATTTCATTATATCCAATTTTTCTTTTTAAAACATAAACGTTTTTTCTTTTAAAATTAAACGCAGTAGATAATAATTCTATATTTTTAGGACAGAGGCGCTAATAAAAGATGTTTTCGATTACTTTTGAGGAGATATATGAGTATTGATTTACATATAAATAAAAAATATAGGCGAAGAATTCAGTTGATAAAAAACGAATACCAGAAAAATTTATTTCTCATAAAAATACTATTTGCTTCAATATCTTTATGGAAAGTAGATTCATGGGAAAATTGCATGACGAAAACAACATCTAAAAATAGAAAAAAAATGAGCTTTACTGTTGAAAGCAAATTTTATTCGAGATAGAAGAGCCATCCATCACAATCATTTCAATATAGAAAAATTCTTTCCGTCATTTTTTTCCTATGCTGAGACAAGCGTTTTTCCAAAACACATGGGAATTTTTTTTACTTCATCAGAGTTATGACGTATTTATTCAAAAAATAATAAAGATTCTTTACCGAAATTTTAATTATTTTTTATTAGGAATTTCTCTATCACACGCAAAAAAAACTTATTTCATTTATGACGACTCTTTCATTGAACAAAAAGCTTCATAACAGCGATTTTATATGATTTAAAGAATTTTAAAGGGAAAAAACTATCTAATTTCAGAATTAAGAATCTAATTCAGAAGTAAGTATGTTATTTAATTAATAAAAGTAATGTTCGATGAAATATTTTATTTTATCAAATATTTTTTATGTAATAGTAACATTTAAAATCAGTGAAATTATTATTTTTTGCTGTTAAATTATGATCTTTTACTTTGTAAAAAACACCCATAGGATATTGTTTTGAATCCGAGGTGAATGGCTTGCCTATGTACCGCAAAAAATAATTACATTTGCCCATATTTACTAAGTATTTTTAGAAATACCAGGATGTCAAATCTTCGATTAAAAGCTTTGATTTTTAAAAAAGTGAACTGCAATGTGTAGAATAAAGTAGACTGAATTTGCATCAAAGATGATAATAAAATTTGATTAGGTATAAATGTTCACATTTTCTCTTCTCCCGGAAGATGTACAATACTATGAACTTCCCCTATGCCCAAGGATTACTCAAGTTAGCTTCCAAGCCATCTTCAGTGATATTAGTAGATTCCTTTTTCCAACTCATTTGCAAGAATTTTGGAACTATTTAAAAATAATCGAAAACTATGTTAAATTATTGAAAATAATGAGTCGATTTTTATTTATTTTCTAATTAGAAATTAATACATCCCTCTTTAAATCATGGTTAGCATATAACAAGAAAATCTTGAATGTTTACACACAACTAACAAATCAGCTGATCCATAAAATCAAGGTAACTTGTGAATTTGATTTTGAGCTTCAATAAAAACTGCTTCAGTTTTTTTTTATCTAGAAGTTTTTTAATGCAAACAAAGCTCTTCATGTGCGAAGTATAATTTAACGAGTAATGTTTATCTAACTACTCTGATTGTTACCTAAGTAAACTAAGGTAAGAAAATATATAATAAATCTGGGGACTTGAAATAAGAAAAAGGATCCAGTTATGCTTTCAGGTCAATGACTGTATTTGTACGGAAGCGATAAAGAAGGCGCAATAAAGTTTTAATCTATTTCATCTAAGATCTCTGATTTATGCGCAATTATATATTTTCTGTTTTATATCAAAGAGACAATAAACCCAAGATAGAATCCATAGGGGAATCGTTGAGTAAAATATGTTTTGTTATATGATATTCCTCGATCTTAGCAAAGGTAGATAATAAACAGCTTCAGGAAAATATAAGCAAAGAGAAAGTCGTCTAAGGAGCATTTCCATTGCACAAAATCTTGATCATATATAGACTCAAAAATCTGCATGCATGCTTCAAAAATAAGCTTAGAAGGAGTAAACTAAATTTTTTTTAGTTGAAATTCGGACAATTTTTTTTCTTCTAAGAATTGCCATCTTTTCATCGTTAAATACTGAACAAAAGTTATATTTACATTCAGAATATAATTATTTTCTGCATACAAGCACTCGCTCATATTGTCAAGTGCTACATACATGTCACCCGTAAATGAAGTTTTAATTATATGCTTAGAAGTATAGTGAGTAATGAAATGAAACAATGCTTTAGAGATGTGACAAACTAATTCTAAAAAAAATTTCTCTAGTTCCTTACACATCACAAATTTTGAAAGGGGCTGTATAATTCGCATAATGATTCCTAGATTTCTATACTTACATAGCAAATAATAATATCATAATACACTCATGTTCATAAATTAAGGATAATGTAAGTTCAGGAAAAAAAGAGAAAAAAGTGATGCGATTTATTTGTAAAGCCTATTTATTAAAAAAAAATGTAAAGAGCAAAAAAAATGTTATATTTTTGATATCATTAATAAAAATAGCATTTTTATGCTACCAGGAGCAAATCATAAAAACACTCTATTTACAAAAACAAATATTACATGATTGGTATGATGATCAATATATAGTAGGTCCCACAGACGATGAAATATAGTTCATAGAATGCCTAGTCATGCTGAGTATCAAATGATCGAAAAACAAAAATTCATCCAAATGCGTCCTTTGTGTCATAAAAATGGGGTTATTGTTCTGAAAGGCTTATAAAGAGCTTGCGAATAACTGTACTTCTTTGCTTGTATTCCTTATGCATCACTCTCTTATACTCTCGTCATTGCGACATACTATCGGTGCCATCTTGTTTATTCCTGCAATTTGCATACGATTTTTGAAGGAGTGTGTAGTCCTTTTACGGGCGATATATGTATTTTAGAGTTTTATTTCCGTATTATTCTGAATTATCTTTAATTTATGGACATGAGTGTAAATGTAGTGTTTATATTATGATTAAAGGGATAAAATATTGTGAAGTTTTTAAATATGATAAAGAAATATTCGTAATTTTGAAATGAAAATTATGAATGTAACTTAACGATGTATAACAGTTTAACAATATAAAATCCATCAGATGCATATAATTTAACGACGAGAAAAGTTTATACATTGGAAAAGATATAAGCGTTAAAGTTCAAGACAGAAAATTTTTCCAATAGCAAAATGACCCCTGTTTTTGTACTAATAGTCAGTATCCCCTTTTTTTGAAAAATAGCATTCGGATAGCCCGTTTTTCGCATGAAACGGTATGAATTAATTATGCTATTAAAACAACACATATCCATACAAATCAATGCAAACATAAAAATTGCCTTCGCATAATATAGAATTCTAGTACATCTGCAAGAATTAGGTCTCCATTTAGCATTAAATGAAAAACAAATACCCCCTTTGCGAATATATTTATACGAATCCTCTTTTTTTTAACAGTTTTACACTTTCAGTATGTATATCATATCAAAATGATTTCCTCATAAGTATGATAGAAGGAATATATAAATTAATCCAAATTTATTTTGGATAATATCCTATTCAAACAGTTTGGAATATAAATCATATGTAAACATACTCAAAAAAATATCCGAAAATATTAATAACAATGAGATTTAATAACTAAATGGTACTTGAAAAAATCTATATTTATTGGATAATATTCCTACCTTCATAATTCAGAAATAAGCTACTAGAAATGTATAGAGAATTTTATTCTAAATTGATTCAGGGAAGCAATAAACAAAGAATATTTCTTCAATCAAAGAGTAAATAACCAGTTTTACGATCGTTAATCAATTGGCTCGGTTAGAATATAGCTTCTACCTTCAGTCAGATCCCTATTCAAATGTATTAAGTCGAAAATCGATTTGAGAAATCCCGTTTGCTATCAGTTTCATCTTCTAGGAAAGCAAATAAACTAATGGAATTTTCAAACAAAATATTCGCGCCGGAAACGATTCAGAGAATTTGAACGGAATTTTATCAGAAGATGTCACAAATAATCCAAAATATTCACTGAATAAATTTATTAATTTTCCTGGAAAGTCCATGCATTTCCAGAATGACTATGAGGTTTATTATATTACATTGTTTTAATTTTGAAAATTTAAATATTTAACGACAAAATCTCTTATTAAATATTTCAGCTTCTCTGAAATAGCATATACTTTCGTGACAGCCATCAACTAGATTATTTTCTTTTATTCGTGTATTAAACTCTAATTCTCAGAAACAGAATAAATTTTCATGTTTCTGTTCATTTCGAGCATTTATCACTTTGATGCTTCGATTATCTCAAGTCTCAAATTTTTTAATATAATTCATAGCTCAATTCCTAAATTAAACCCGAGATTATTTATATATTTTTGATGTTACATAAAGAATTGTAATTTGCAAAATGTTACTTTTAATTCTTTCATGGCTTATCATTGAGAGTTGTAGATAATAAATAAGAAACAAAGTTGTCATTATTTTGATTTCAGAAAATAAAATTGTTTGGGTAAAACAAAGCTCGAGTAGCTTTTGGAGGAGTAAGATTTGATGATATCCTCCTAGGTCAATATTTGCGAAACCTATTGTCCTTTAAAGCTTACTATATTTTGAAAAGACAAGAATTTTCGATTTCCGCAACCTGCAGTTATTTGACATATTTCTTGGGTGTTAAGATATTTTAGTTAAATTTTCTTTCAGTAAATTTGGCATTTAAAAATTTAAAGAGATGTTAATTTCGTGATGAGGCTTTAGAATCATTAAGAACGTGTTTTATTCACACCAGCAGACAAAAAAAATCGTTGTGATGCTCCTAGAAAATATTACGTTTTGATAATAGTTTAACAACAAGCGCCTCTACAAAGAAAAATTAATTTTTATCTACAAAAAAAACTAAGCAAAATATTTAATGGATGGTTATTATAAAGAATAACTGATATTTCTGAATAATATATATTTGGAATTCTGATTAAGATAGAATAAGATTTTTGAAGTTTAAAGAAAGAGGAAAAGATGGAGTTTTAATTTCAGATAGCCCCATTTGTAGATTTCATCCCTCTATATTCGACACATGGTTACATGCTTCTCCACTGATAATTTAAAACGCCTATAATTTCAATTTCTTCAAGAGAGTAGATGATCTATATAGATATGGTAAAATAATTCGTTTTCAGTTACAATTCAACTGCGAAGAATTTTAAAAATGGACAAAACATGTTGCTCGTTTTCTTTCCATTCTTTTGAAGCTCTATCAACTAAAGGTTTAAAAAAAATAACCAAATTGGGCTTTTAATTTTTCTAAAAGGTTTTGTTCTATACCTGAAAAAATCAAAATAAAACATAATTTAACATTCTTGTTATCGCAATTTGCAAAATTTAAGCATGTCAAATAACTTGAAATCAAATTTCATTTAATACAAATTATTTGTTTCATAAAAAATGCAAGTTCGTTTCAAAAATACATTCCAGGTTTTAAACACTTACACGTCGAAGCCTTTTTTTAAAGTCTGTCGAGTCTTTAAAAAAGTATTGAATTAGGTAACGCATCAAATAAATTTGCGCGTTTCCTATTAAATTATATAAATTTATTTAGTGTGAGTAAGCTACATTTATGTAACTTAATTGCTTTTTCAATGATTTGAATTCAAAATAAAGGAACTTGATTGAATGCTGATGACATTTTTGATATTAAACTTTTAAAATGTTCTACTGAATATCATTTTGAAGACAAATGCCATTTAAAAGGCTTTCAGACATTCATACATTGTTTCATTACGTGCTTTGAGAGCTTTGAAAGGAAATTGCGTAAATCTAAACAATGAAATATTTGGACCTGAGTGGCATTATAAATATTCCAATAAAACTGTAATTTGTATGATAGATTTTTCTGACATTTGGGTCACTCAATGCCAAAACCACATGAAACAAGCGATTTATTCAGATAAAAAAATTTTGAAGGAATTGGTTTTCAAAAGAACTTGGAGTTTAATCTTAAATCTGATTTTCATGTGACAAGGTCCGGTCGTTTTGACAGGATCGGACTCCTATTTCTGCATGTTGAGAATAACTCTCTTTTTCATAAGTGACTTTTTTACCGGTATATGAAAATCATTCAAATTTAAATTGTCTGATCTACTGGTAGAAATCGTATTAAGAAAGTTTGCGAAATATTTCCGTTATTTTATAGTTAATTTATTTTCGAATTTATTATCCTTTATTTTCAAATAACTGATCTTGATAAAGGAATTATATGCAATATACCCAGCTTTTGAATCATTACTTTGTATATTCAGGGGAATATAATATTTTTAATAATAATAAGACTCTTAGTATCTAACTTTGAAAATAATAGCTATAATTCTATTCTTCTTGGAAATTGAACATTTGCCTCTTGTATTACATAATACAACTTTAAATCGGAAAGCTAATCTAGGTTATCCCTAATTTCTTGTGCCCAGTGCATTGGTCAAAGTAACCAATTGTAATTAAGGGAATTGTTATTAGACTGATCAATACAAACTGACATTAAATTCAAGCTTCATATCTTAGCTATATCGTATTTCTCAGCTAAAAACTTAATTATTTCTTTTTTCTTTCTTTTAAGATTTTCTTTATTATGATTAATCCAATTTTGTTTCTTTTACAAAATTCTATTGTGATAAAAGATATCGTTCTCTTCATTTACATCAGAAGGCGAATAGAAAAAAATTTATTTACTAATTATTCATCATGAGATATTCGCAAATCACCAACACGATTTGGTCTAATAAATTCAGTAATATTTTTATTCATTGTGATTTTACTTCATGATGGTTCAAGATTTAGGAATCGTCGAATAAAAGAAGCATAGTAAAAACGTTAGAGCAAAATGCATTTAATTCGAAACTACAAACACAAAAACACCAAGAAATTGGCTTTAAAATATGTAAATAAAGACGTGGACTTACCCTAATAACTGTTTTATTATTTCTTAAAAGTACATTTGGAATAAAATAAAAGGTATAGCAACTTTGTAAATGCTGAACACAATGTAACTAAATTTTATAAAGATTTCTAAAAAAAAAGCAAGCAATCAAAATTTAAGTATAGTATCAAATCAAAGGTTAAAAAACAGCTCTGGATAAAGACATCCTAATTGAAAGAAAATTTTCTTTGCCAATTGTACCGAGCAATAACCAAAATATATAAATAGTGTCATCATTAGCATATGGCAAGGCATTTCAGTGATATCTTTATCTCTTTCACTGAAATAACATTTTGCCACTTAATTTAAATTTTTGAAAATTAATATTAAAATTTAAAAACGGTTTTCATTCCTGATACTTTTAAAATAATGTTTTAATAGGAAGCAATGTGTTAACAACGGCTGTTATACGAAGTCGATAATACATTCACAGAGAGAAATAATTAAAAATTGGGCTGCAGAGTAATGAACCAGCTTCCGTCTCATTTTTTTTCGTTGTCTTGTGAAAATGGTCGTCTTGCATATAGTTAATAAGAGCAAAATGTTTAGGAAAGAAGCTCAAATGATATCGTAGAAATTGCAGTGCAACCAATATTTACCAACAACTGCTGTTTCGCTTAGCATATGGCTAGAACTAGCGAAAAATGTGCACTGCGCTTTCTTACGATCTTATTTTTCGATAGGCCTGATATTTCCTTTTCTCATAAATTGATCATTGATTTCATTCTATCCTTCTTCATGAGATAAATTTTAAAGATTGAAATGTCACTGATTTCTTATAATCGAGCACCTATCAAAATTTTCATCCTTAAAAAGAGTATGAATTTATAAACATAAAATTTTCTCTCAATTTAGCTTCATTAATTGTTATGAATTTGTTATTTATGTTTTTGGAGCCCATCCACTCTTGTCTATGGGTTAACAGTTTTTCATAAGGTCGAGTTTTATATTTCCATAATAATTTGTTTGCTTCTTCTAATATAGGATTTTTTGTAATTTTCTCTCTAATATTATACATTTTTCTGCAGTCATTTCTTACCTATTGCTTAGTTGGTTCTACTGGCCTTAATTGAAGATTCACGAGAGGAGCCATTTTCAAATAGTAACAAAGGCAATTCGAGATATGTTTAAATACTTTAAGGTTTCTTTTATACAGTGTGTCTGACCTGAACGCATGAAAAGAACTTTCATGACGCCTTCAGATTTGTTTTCGAATATTAGCATTGTGAGAGCTCGTGTTCTGTTTGGAGATCCATCATTAACTAATGTTGTTAGAATACAAAGGCAGCTAAGCAAGAAATTTTCAAAACTACAAAATGAAGTTATGTGGATATTGTCCAGGAGCAATTATCTTTCTCAATGCAAATAAATCTGCCTTAGTCTAGGACAGCTTTAGATTTTCTAAAAGTTATTCACTTTTTATTGAGATAGAATGTGCGATGCAGGTATAAATCATCATTACTTTCATCAGTAGACGTAGAGGACTGAAGCATTGTAAGGAATTGATTCTTGATCTTCCTTTGGATCAATAAAAAATTCATTTGGAGTCTTCGTAAGAGAAAACCTTACGCCATGAGGGAATGATTGCTTAGCAGATAATATTCTGTCCACATTTTTTTCCTTCAGATTCCTCCATGTAGAGTATGGACCATGAGGGAGTAATAGTCATTTATGTGATCACTTCGCTCCCTCCAAATCATTGGAATATCAAATATCATTACCATTTTTTAACATAAAAGCTCAATAGAAAAATCACATATATGTGTGTGGGTCAGAACTTGACCATCCCCTAATTTGAAACCGAAGTAAAGGGGATATGGTGGTGATCGAATGTTTTATGATTTCAAATGTCACTTCTCTATGTCTACAACAAAAGTTATTAGCATAATTAATTACAAAGCGTCACAGCCCTAAATAATATAATGAGTAACTAAAATGAGAAGTCCTACAAGTACTTTTCAAAACCCCACTTAATATTAACAGCTAGAAGAACTTTTTTATATTGGTATCGTTTGCTATAGACTGATGCTAAAGGTTTTTGCTCGATATTAGGAGCAAAAAATTTAAAAATTAATATCTTTGGAACTATGTTTCTAAATTTTACATTTTCATATACTTCTTGTTTGCATAAAATATAGATATGAAATGAGTAAACAGACGAGACACTTATATAATCCGTTTGTTTTAATAAGAAACGCAACATAAAATACAAATTATTGTAATAAAAATTTATGTACCATCATAATATATTTTTCATGTATTTATTCATCAAACTGATGGAACCTCAGCTGCTAAAACTATTTCTGTAAAAAAGTTTCGATTACTTATACATTTCCCAATAAGAACGAAGTTTTACTATCATTTTTGCGTTAAACCTCCCAGAGTTAGTTGGACGTATGCATAGTGTTTTCCTGTTTGGAAGAATTTTTGTGTGTCGTTCAATTTAATATTTCAATACTTGGAACATAAAATTAGTGAAAAAAGGCTTAGAAACGTTGTAGAATCGTCTAACAGCGTATTGGTAAAGCCATGCCGAAGTCTTTCTATATTTACACACATTCTGAAGCTTTAATTGCAATAGATTTATCATAGCAAAATGTAGCTTTCTAATCTCTTAAGTATTCCAGAACTATGCCTAAATAAAGTAAGATCTTCAGTTTAGAATACAATAAATAACAAATTTAATCAAGATATCTTCTAACTATATAGGAGAACGTGCGTGCATGCGTGTTTACCAAAAACTTTCCAGTTTGACATAGGTGGACTCTAGAAAATGGAAATGTGACATTCGAAATGATTTTTGAAATTTTAATTTGAATATTTATTAAAAAATTTAGCTAAATTTTGTACATTTTCCTTTTCATAACTTGCAAAAATATTACCCCATAGAAATAACTCTATGCCATTTTACAAATTGAAAAGAGAAAATGATACAAATTTAGTTCTTACTAGGTTTTTTTCTGCTTTTGACAATTTTTTAAATTTTTTTACAACTCTTAATGATAGATATTATAGTTACAATGAAGTTTAAATCATTTTTATTGTTATATAAATGCGTGATTTTCTTCCATTGTTGAACGATAAGAAAGAAAGGTTATCGTAATTACTAGAGCATCAAACAGGAGGAAACAAAAATTAAAATAAAGTTACCACAAAAGAAAAAAAAGACTCTCTAAAAGTGGCTTTAAGACGAACAGGATTAAACCGTGAAAATTAACGGCTTTGATGTTTGTCAAAATTTGATGCTTAAAGACATTTTGAATCAATCAAGAATACGAAGTCATATGCAAAAGGTTCAATTGAAATTAAATGCAATCAAAATTTATGGCAAATAAACTATTCACCAATGGTAACTAGTTATTATAATAAATCTCTGAATGAAAGTAGTAAGGAACAGCTATTTTTATGTTCCAAAAACTAAGATGAAAAGAGATTTTTCATAAAGCTATTTTTTTTTACCAGAATCGACTTTCTTTTGTTAAGAAACATTGTAAAACGGAAGAGTATTTCAGCTGTTAGCTTACCATGTAATTTGAACCAATTAATAACTTAAGACATTTCATCTAACCTATGTGTAATTCTCTTTCTTAACTACTGGTGATCAAAAAAGTTTATTATAAAAATCCTCGGCTATCAAACAAAAGAGATTGTAGGGAGTAATGAAAGTACCATGCTTGAATTAGATAAGTTTTAGATATAAAGAAAGTCAAATATATGCCCCATAGAGGTACAAAAAATTCCCACAAATATACGTAAAAATCAAAGACATGTTTTGCAGATTTCATGGGGAAAAAGATGAGATGAGAAGAAATGCATTTGACTTGTAACTTTAAATTCATCTTTCTTCTATGAAAATAGAAATAATTATATCCGAGGGAAAATATTTATCTAATCCTACTATGAATCTTTGTAAATGAAAAGATTCAAAAATTTAATTCTAAAAATATGCAGAACTTTTGTCAGAGACGGCTAATTTTCATGGTTTAGTTCATATTTGCTTGGCTGGAAGACACAAATTATTGTAATCTACAGAAAAATCATAAAACGCTGACAAAATTAGATGAATTAAAGGATTCTATTTCAATTTTCAGGAAGTTAGAAGAATTATAAGCAACAAAATTAAATTGCGCTTTTGAAGAGCCCGTGTGTCTAACATTTTCTAAATAACTTTTAAAACAGTATTTTTCTGGAATAAGAAATTTTTCAAAGAATTCATTTCTAAATTGGAATGTTATTTCACCTAGAGAAATTCGCCTCTGTGCTATTTACATTTTCTGGAAAAAAGTAACGCTATAAATTAAAAAATAGACAATACAAAATCTTCGCAAAAAATGTTTTTTTAAAAATCAAATGGAAAGAAAGGTAACAATTCCTCAAAGATTATTTGCCATCTAATGTTTAAATGTACGTGTAAAATTTAGAAAACAGATTAAAATTAATTATTCATAACTGTAGTAGCTTTTTAACAAAATGTTTATTTTCTGACATTAAAACAGGCGTAATTTATAAACATTACAGATTGCGAGTAATGTCTTTCTGAAATATAATTTTACTGAATATCAGGAACCAGTTTATATACAGTAAAACAAAATATTCTAAAACCGGAAGCTTGGATTATTAATTTAGTTTTAATAGAAAAAGTGTTACATTATGCATAAAATACAAATATTTCTCATACGAAATTCTAGCTGAAACCAATAAAATACTACAAATTAGTAATTTTTCATTTGCACGCTAATAAAAAAGAATGTTTCAGTTAATATTATAGATATAGTAAAAAAACGTGTCCAAAGAAAATGTTTCTAAAAATTATTTTAAAATTTTAACTAGTATTGTTGAGTATTAAAATAAATGAAGCTTCTCAAGATGCCTCATTTTTTCACCGTGCATGCTTTAACACACCTTTAAAAATTTCCAAGTCTCTAGAAACATTAGAAAATATCTTTTAAGTGTAATCATTTTGAATGTCAATTCACTTAAATAAAAATGGGAGATTTCTTTAATCTTGTGCTATTCGAATATTTATTCTTAAATAGCAAACTATATATATGAACATAAATTAATACACAGAGAATATATGTGTATTTTTTAAAAAATTAAAATTTATGATTTCGAAAACAGAAAATCTTTTTACATAACTTTGAAATCTTATAAATATGCGCATATAAACTAAATACTATTCAGATCTTTTATATTAGTTTTTTGAATTTAATATTAAACAAAACTGCATCACAAGCCTAATGAATGCCCGACCTCAATATAGTGCCTTTTAAAATGACACCGTTTTTTAATTCAAATATACATCCGTGATAGAAACATGTTTGTATATCGAAAGTTATCAGAACTGATTGAATTTTTAATTGTAAATCAAAAATGGAAAAGACGCAAGAACAGAGGAAACGTCGATCGTGTTTTAAATCCAAATGTTTTAACCAGATACTTTACAGTTCAGCTTTTTTTGTTTATACAACAATCAAAATCAAAAAATATTTTCTAAAGGAATTTACTTGAAATAGACTGATTTGTAGCATAAAAAGTAAAACAAAAGCAAATATAGACAGCTTTCGTCAATGCGCTTTATTTTACCTCTGTTATGCACAAAAACAAAACGATTCCTCGACTTGTTTTCATTTATTACTGCCTACAGCATGAACTGACTTGCAATTGCCAAGAGCACTTAAAGTATCTGTAAACTTTTTCTGTAAGGCTATATACTGCTGTTTTATGTGCACTAAAAGGGAACCTAATGGTCTCAATTAGCCTCATTGGTTTACATACGAAAAGCTTTCACTATTTTAATCATTTTCTTTAAGGATTCTTTCTGGTAATCATTTTGCCTAACTTTTCTTAACAAATTCTGTCAATGGGAAAACAAAATTACGAAAAATCCCAAATAGATACCAATTTGTATGCATATTGTATGCATAATAACTGAAACATTTACTTTCAGAAGCCTTAATTACTTTTAAAAGCAGTATACATCTTTTTCAATTGCTCTGTGTTTAAATAATATAATAATTTCATAATTTGTATGAAAATTAATATTGTCCCAATCATTTTTCATTACTATAATAATCAAAATAGCAGCTCTATTCAGGAAAGTAATTGAAACCAGAACCAATAAATCATTGAATAACTCAACTGTTTAATTAAATTTCACTAAAACAAAACAATTCAGCATTTCTTTTTGCTGAAAATGCTACATAAAGACAACAAAATGAAAAATTTACACAAAATATGAACTACAAAGTTTTAAAGTAAAATAAAAATTTAAACCAAAAGTTAGGAATGTTTTATCTTTTAGCTGTGTGTGTCTTTCCTTGCAGAAAAAACTTTAAAACAGTTTTAAAAAATTATATCCCAAAAGCTTTTTTTTCAGGGGGGGGGGGGAATCATCATGAGAGCAAGCTTTAGTCGGATAAGAAATGTATTATAAGGAATAGAGGGATGGTCTTTATCATGTGTTTAAATTCAACACGCAAACGTGACAGTTTACGAGAAGAAAAAGCTTCATGCAATTCGATTATTAAATTTAAATAGCTCTTTCTTTTTGCGAATGCTTTCATTTCCGCTAACTTATTTCATTGAAACAAACCTTTTAAAAAGAAAAACATAGCTTCAAAAGCCTTCACATGAAGAATTTTTATCCTTCACTGCTTTTGGTTTTCTATACAAAATAAAACAGTGGAAATAAAAAAAAACTGTTGATAGCATTAAATAAATTCGATTTCCTTGCAGGAGTGCAAATGGATCAAACTTTTTAAATAATTTCATTCGAGTTATTTTTAATTTGTATGAAGTGCTTTATTTGATATTTGATTCATCCTATTCCATTTTTAAAAATCTTTTTTCGATATAGCGTAAATAAAGGGGAAAGATGTCGAAAGGTTTTTTATATTGTTTTTAAAGTGTATGGTTCCGTAATTTTAATTTAACCTCTTTTTAATCAAAAAGCGTCTGTTTTCTTCAAATTTCTATGCTTGTAAATTGCAGGTTACAAAACCCTTTTCTTCATTCAATTGCAATGTATTTCTGAAAAATCATTTTTGGATTCATTTATTTTAATATATTTCAAAGAAATATAACTGAAGAATGTATACCCTCAAAAATCTTTTGAATTGCTCATTCTTGCAGTTTTTAATATCTGAGATATCTTAGAACTAAAGTATATAACGAAAATATAAACTATACATTACTTGATATTTTAAAATTTAGATTAATTACTTTTTTTAATTATTAAACGGAAATTCACAAGAACGATGTTTTTTCAAACAGACTGTCTAAGACGGAGCATGGTTCAATATAATAAAAGCTAGAATACTCTTCCAATTGAATTTTTTTTATTCTAATAGATTTTTTATTCAATAAATATATGCTGGAAAAATTAGGAAATTCAATATGATTTCACTCATAGGTTCAGTTATAAATTAATCCGTTTTTACTAAATTATTTGAATTTTCTTTCGATAAACAGCAAATCCCCTGATTCTACATTTAAATCTCTAATAACGAAGTGCTTTAATTTCATCAACAATTTAATTTACTATAACCAAAGGTACCGAAACACTCTCGGAGGCTCTCAATTAACTTGATTAAAGGTATACTTTATACAAACCTTTCCTACAAGAATTAACAGTCGAATTGAAACCTAGGTAGTATTAATGAAATTTCTTAGGTAATATCTACGGCTGTTGCGCACGACTTTCAATCTGTCTTATTCAATAACAACTACTTCAATGCAGAATATAAGTCAGTATTATATTTTGGCAATAATACTTCTTCTAAAGAGCTTGTCAAACTGAGAAACCACGAACTGGGTAGTCTGTATAATATGAACATAACATTGGAGAGGATCTTTTTATTGATTTGTGCAATAAGAGAAATAAGAATACAGGAAATATTCATAGTAAAACATATTTGGAAAGTTCACAATCACACTACATTCCCTTCAGTGTTTTATTTTAATTGAAGAAGATATTGTAAGCATTAAACTATAATTTAGTTTTTAGCAAGTTTATTAAGTAGCATTTTTTATCAATCAAAAAATTATTTAATATTAAAATTAAATAATTAAATTAATTAAATAATTAAAAAATTATTTATATATTCTATATTTCATTAAGAGTTATATTCAACTTAGCAAGCTTTTAAATACTGTAAGAATTAAAATTCCACTTAAACTAAAATTGCATTAAAATTATACGCGCGCGCACGTGTGTGTGTGTTTATTTCATTCCTATGGAATAAATCAAATGCTGAGACTAAATTCACTGTAGTAGTCATTCTGTATTTTGTGATAACGTTATTACATCCTATTACCGAGCTACAAATTGCACATTCCAATCGTAGTTGTGTTGTTACTTCTTTCATTGAGGGTTTATGATGTCATGCGCATTGGCTATATTATAAATTTTCGGACTATGGAAATCTGTAAGTTTTGAAGTATAAAAGCCTAATATCACTGCAATAAATATTGAAATAGTCAGAAATTTAATACCTTACATTTAAATAAATTACATATAAATATCGAGTAAAATATTTTGCTGTTTGTACTAAGATGAGAAAGAGAAGCGTTGCTAGCTACAGAAATCAAAATGTTCCGGAACTGAAACATCTGTGATGAAGTAGAATTATTTTTAATTATTTAATTTCAGAAGTTGAACCAATATTTTCATAAAAATTTGGCTATTACTTATTAAAAATTGTCTGAAACTTTCATTTAAATATGTTTATATAAAGTGAATTCCAAAATGTAAATTTTATATCAAAATTTCTCAAATTCTATCAAAAATTACACTTAAATGATTAAATTGAAATGGGTTTTGGTTAAATATAGCTGCGCATTTCAAAACAATATTGATAGGCGAAGTGAACAAGAAAAATCATTTGTCATTTTAAATCCCTGGTCTTTGAGCCATTTTAATTTTTTAATAATATTTTTGGCATGTTGTTTTTAAAAAGATTTTAAGTATTAAATTTCAAAAATCAGCTCTTATATTACTCCATTATGCATGCTAAAGAAAGACAACCAATAAAAATATATCGTTTTAAAGTACAGAAAAACCAGAATCGAATAATTGGACTCAAAATATTCAAAACAAAAAATTAGAATGAAAACGGAATAACTAGAAAAGAGCACTCTAGGAAATTCGCCTGCATAACAAAGAAAATTCGAACTTGCGGTAAACATTCGTTGAGAAAACACCTGCCCCCCCCCAAAGCTAGATAGAAATCTTCCAAGAACCAAATCTGTCTCCTTTCAACAAATAAAAATTAATTTCTCTTTCGAACAGACGAAAATTTGTTCTCTACTTCAACCTCTAACTTATTCTGGCAGAGTGCTTTGTCATGTAAAAACAGTTTCGAATAAAGAACGAGAAATAAGGGAACATTTCTCATAAAAAATCCTCTCTGCCTTTTTCGGAATTTTATATTTACTTTTTTGTTGAAAAAAAATGAAAATAAATTGTGAGTTGAGAATTAAAATATAAAACTGCAGGAGTTTCGTTGCTTCTCCAAGTATTAAAAATAACCGCAAATATTTATCTAATCGAGAAGCAATATTGGAATGGATTTTTTTTCTTTTTTTGGTTATTTTCTAAGAAAGTCTTTGTTGAACAACGTACGATTTTGAATAACAAAGAAAATTATAGTTCCTTGAAGATGTAAATATAAATTTAAAAGAAAAGTTCTAGTATATAAAGAGAACATCTGAATTCTTATCAAAAATGCATACTGAGCTCTTATTTGTGATAACAATAATTCTACTCAAATATTTTCTTTCTACTTTAAAGTTCAGTAGTTTTAGGACTTATTTGGGACAAAAATTGCTATTTCCGTTTCTATTCTTGAATTAGAAATTTGAAAATTATTTGTTATGACTCCAAAATTAAAATTAATTTTTAATGTTCAGTGTTTATTATGGATGATTAATTTGACAGATAGGCTAACCTCTAAACAGCACAAAAAAAATTTGGTAATTTTTGTAGAAATTCTGTGTAAGTATCAAAAATGTATTTCCCATTGTTGTTTTTTCACTTTTAATGAATTTTAAGAATAAATATAAGACAGAAAACTCATAATTAGTGGAACTTTTATTTAGTATTGAAAGTTGCATTTACTTGCCATAAAATTCCTAATTATAGAATTTATTAACAATTGAATTTTTCACAATCTTTTGATTTTATTAATAGGTCTCAGCCATACATGTCTAAAATTGGTTTAACATAAGCAAGAAAGTTATTAAATGCTACATCTCTTTGATAAAATATTATAAATTTCAGCTGCTCAATAGTTGAAACTGTTTTAGAAACTCCTACATAAGGTCATGTTTTACAATTAATTTTGATTATTAATAATGTGTAAGGGTGAGAAATGTTTTTACATAAATTTCTGTTAAGAAATCAATTCTAAAGTGAAAATGTATTTTATTTTATTTTTTCAATTTTACCGTGTTCCATTAACTATCGGTTCCTTTTACGATAAATAAATTTTAAAGGAATATATTGAAAAGTAAATCAATGTTTTTTTTCACTGTTACTTGATGAAACAAAATAACTTTTCAAATATTTTTTATTTTGATATAAAATACGCAAACACTTCAATTAAATCGTTGGTATCTGTTATTTTAATTTAATTAAATTCGATCAAAGAGAATAGTTTTTAACTTTCTTAAAACTAGACATAATGAATGCACATTGATTGATTTTTTGCGTCATCTTAGGTTACGATTTTGAAATGCCTTCGGGAATGTGTAGTTGAATAATTACAATAGTTTCTTTGAAGTTAAAGTGATAAGATCTCTCTAATTTGAAAAATCTCCCAACCGCCCATGAGAACAAGCTGAAAATATTTTATTATTTTCTTACTTATTCCTTAAATGAACTACTTTATTTTTATTCATTACTGGAAATTTCAGCAAAGGATTGATTTTGCCATTTTTGGATGCTTAAAGTATATATAGAATTTTTTTTATCGCAAGTTAAGACTTATAAAGAGGGAATAATTTCTAAAATACCCTTGGATTTAATTATATAGGCAAGAAATAAAATAAATTTAAGTAATGCATAGAAAAGAACTTATTCATTAAATAAGCTGTTAGGGGATATTTTGGTTTTGAACTCTAATTTAAACCTAGTGGGAATAATTTATTGCAATGTATTAGCTGATATTTTAAAACTAGTTTACACTTTATATGCGTGCTCCAATTTATTGTAATGCTATGGGATTCAAATACTCATATTTTAGATGCATATTTTGAGTTTCTGTGACGTTTCTAGGAAATAGATTTTTCCGACATATGATGTGGCAAATTTTCTTTAAAACAGTCTAAATAGAATACATTGTAAAAAACCAAAATATAAAGTTTAACCTTGAACTTGAGATTAATTTCAGCTTTGTAACCAGCATCCTTTTGGTTCCATTCTGAAATGACTCAAGTCTGATGAAAAAAAAAAGCGTGGATTCTGCGAATTTATATAACAGGGTTTTGTTCTTTAACGAGACAAAAAATACAAGGTGTTCTCAAACAAACAATGCCATTGGGAATTTTCAAGTTTTATTTAGAAACAAGGTCAAATCCAGAAAAAAAGTCCAAACTTCAGTGCATTTTTTTAAACGTACGTGCAGGGAAAACGGATAAAGAAATGTTACATAATTGCTCCAGTATTGAAAACTGCATCTACAATTATACTATTGTTTGAGGATTAAAATAATTACGATACTCACTAAAGATATTAATTCAATCGTTTAGATGCCTTAATGAAAACTTAGCTTTTTATGTTAGAATTAATTATATTTGTGAGTAAGAATCCCTAAAGAAAAAAATTCTAAACTTATTAGTGTTTTGTGAAACAACTTCTGGATTAAATGCACATTTATTTTATATATTGGTAAAAATAATGTTCATAAAAAGTTGACCATCAAAACTTAAAAATATTTTCTTGAAATTCAACCCTATGATTGATAAATATTTAACATCTTTTTACTTAAAAATGTGAAAAATTCAAGTTTTCTTGCTAAGCGCATAATTTTTATGCATTTGTATTTTATAATTTTGATATGATAGTTGTATGTGTACAATCCTTCTCATTAATATATATGTATCGTAACTTAAACAGCAAATGCAATGCAATTTTTCACAATAATCAGCTACAAATATCACAAAAATTCAATTTAAGAGCAGCTCTATATCAAGGCATCGACATAAACTTAAATAGCTAGCCACCAAGCAGCTTCAAAATGTTTCAAGGTCATGACCAAAATGTTTCCAATTTCTACGTGCCTTTTAGAGCTTGAACTTCTTTCAGAAGCAAGGTTCAACATCAGGAAAATAAAGAAAAAGCGCCAACTTTCTCACATCATACCAAGAAGATAACTATATAACTAATACGAAACTTGTTGGAAAATTTCATAAATCAGAATAAATAAGAATCTTGAATTTTACCGATTACACCTGTTCATAATTTGTTAAAATTAAAGAAGAAAGAGGATCCCCATAAAAAGGAAAGTTCTTCATTCTTAGAAGTACATCAAAAAAAATTTCAGCCAATAGAAACAAATATCTTGATGAATAAAATAAAGGATAAGCAATTATTTTTCTTTGGACACGTCAAATTCAGAAATAAATTAAAAGGATCTGCTATAAATCCATATATCCATAGAAAATTCTGTTGGAAATATTTCCTGGTGTTTCTAAAATAAAGACTTAAGTTTAATCTCGGCTTTTTATGTAATATTATGACATGGAATTTTTATTTCAACGCTTGTAATGAGCACAAAGAAAATATATTACTCAATAAAATATTAACATTGTATATTTAGAAGAATAGTCTTTTAATAAATATCGTTAAAATCAAATAATTATTCAATTTTAATAGTAGTTTAAGTTGTATAATACAGGAAAGAATTGTGGTGTAAAAATATCGAAATAATCCTATTTCCTCAAAATACAGCAACTTTAAAAGCAAAAAGGCTCTGACTTAAAGTTTAGTTGTGAGGAAGAACTTGAGAATAAAGTTAAATCATAAGATAAAATAAGAAGCCAGAAAAATGCGATAGAGTAAATGATAGCATGTTGCGGAATGTGAATAAAAAGAACTGGGATGAGAAATCAAGAATCATCAATAGGCATCCGTAAACGCACACAGAAATATTTCCTGGTGTTTCTAAAATAAAGACTTATAAGTTTAATCTCGGCTTTTTATGTAATATTATGACGTTTGCTTTCATTTTCAATTAAAAAATCAAACGAAATGTAAGAAATAAAGGAATTTAAAAAAATCTTAGAAATAAAACACCTTTGTCTATTTTGCCCTTGAACTTTATTTGAATACTACCAAAAAATACAAGACATGGATCCGAGATTCTCTTCAGATCAAACGAACTCGTTACTTTTGTTCAACCTCTTATGATCTCCGCCGAAATGGCTGATTACTCATTCCCAAACCCTTTAGGGTAAAGATAAAATGCTGAAAATTCACTTTCTTGACCACATCAAAGAATTTTTATCTTTCTGATCCGGAAATTAAATCAAACTTTCAAGATAAAATTTCACGACCAGTTTTTTTTTCTTGATCCAAGAATCCGCGTGTGAAGGAGATGCTATGTCAGAAATATTTCTCTGCTACTAACTATTGGAGAAATTTTTATTTTTTGCTGCAAGCATATGGGAATATCATTATCTATAAACCGTATGCTGTAAATGGATTCGTTTTATTGTATAAAAAATTTAATAACTTTTATTCTGATAGTTAAAATGCAAGACTCCTTCTGTAATTGCCAAAGATAGGCCATAAAGATATTTTAAAAGGAAATTTTGGGCAATTCTTTTTTCGGTATGGCATGAAGGTCCTTTCATTATTTGAATTACCCATTTTTTAACTATTAATCTTAACATCACGAGATATAAAGTAATTGAAACAACTTGCAATGTTCTAAACTTTCAAAAACTGTTTTTCATTAATTTATATTTTAGTTTTAGAGCTGTTCCACTTTGACACAATGCATGGCAGAATCTTTTGAACTGAGGATTAAAACTGTGATAATTTTAGCTTATTTATCGTGTCATACACAAATGATGGTATATTAAAAAATTCCTTTTATAAGTAAACACCGTATAGTAAATACATCGATGAAAATGTCCAGCATTTTTATTTCTTTTTGCATTGAATCAGCTTTTTTTTTCTATAATAGGCAATACCAATCTGCTTGCCGGCAGAAAAGAACACAATGATGAACTTAGTTTTGTTAAAATAGATATTTAAATTCCAATAAGTATTTCATCTTTATAAATCTACCAAAATTATAATAGAATGTTATATTTAGAAAATTATCGATGCCGGTTGTAAAATATAGAACATGAAAGAATCTAGAAGATGAAGTATTTTAACTTTTGTAAGTGTGAGCTCCATTGGTTCTCAAACAATGAATTGTTTCTATAAGATAAAATTAAATCAAGAGTATCATTAAAATTATAAAAATAAACCAATTTTTCTTTTATTTATACATTATATTTTGAAAGATGCATTGCAATGAGAGTATTAAACATGATAAAGCATAAGAAACAAAAATATGAATTCAATTCAATTTTTACATTAAATTTTAAAAAAATTCTGTATTTTATTAATTTTAATATTTACATTTTTTAATTTATTTAATTACATTTAAACAATTTTTACATTTATTTAGATAGCTTTTTCTGGTTTGATATATTAGTGATTCTAGCAATTTCTTTTAATAAAGAAAATAATATTTGCTAATGTTTATTTTAAACTTTTATTTTAATTCAAAAATCGGAGTATAGAAGAATTCCTTTGTCAAAAATTAACTGTCAAAATTAAATCGTGTACACTTGGTAAAAATTCTACATAATGGATATCAGAATTCATTCGTGCGTATATTTTAAGCCAAAAATATTATAAGCCCAGTAGCTCTCGATAAGATAAAATACGATCTATTTTCTTTAAATATATTTTCAAAAGTTTTTATGTAACTTTTTAACTTAATCTGTAACAAGAAAAACCTACATTTTTTTTCATTATCGATCGCTCTTTAAAATGTGTATTGTATATTATATGTCCCACAAAAACCTTTTCAAAAATGATACCGAAGCGCAAACCTTGACATAAAAGTATATTTTGCCAAGGAATGTGGCACATTTGATGCTTCATAAAACATTGCGTTTCTGCATGGCTTAGTATTTATATTTTCTGATCTTAAAAGAATCTGTAAATTGCTTATTTCTTTTGAAATAGAATTTAAGAGTATTTCTAAAATAAATATAAAAAGTAACAGAACTAATCAAATTTTAACGTTTCATCACCATTTGAAGCTTATATGCGCAATTCAAGAAAATATTCTTCAACACTGATTATCGTAGAATTTTTAAGTTATTTTCATTTAATAGATGATTGGGTAGATGAAAAATACTGAAATCAAAGTATCATTCAATTTAAGATAAGTAAATAATTGTTTTTATACATACATGATATCTGTTCCATATTTTATTTTAAATAATGAATTGAATATATCAAAGCATAGTAAAGTATTAGTATAGATTATTAATATGTAAAAATTAAGAATTGTCAATGTTATTAAATATAAAACTATTTAAGAAAGTCAATTAAAATAAATTGAATTTAATACTTTGTTTTAAGAACCTTGCTTTAAAAAAGATTTTTAATCCAAAATCACACGTCTTCAATACGGATGCATACAAATATGAATCAATTTATTTACAACTTTAAACGATGAACTCATGTATGCACATATATATTTTATGTGTATCAAAAACGGCTCTAACGATTTAGATCAAATTTCATATTTAGTTAAGTTTTGCTTTTTAACTTTATCTATGTACGAGTCTTCCCTGAAAAAACACAATTTTACAAACAAAAAAAAATATTTTTTGTAACTATTAGAGCTTTTTTCTATCAGCTGTCATCTGTCAGTGTTATATAATGCCATCACGTAAATTTGTGTGGTACTTGTTATAGGATGATAACCTACTGGAACCACCAAATTTGTGAAATGGACAGATATATGCTAGATGATGCAAGATAGAAAATTATTCAAATGTAATTAGTATGCGATTCATATTTAAATATTTTCTAAGAAAAAACACGATTTTACAAGAAATTGCAGAACGAATCTCGGTCTTTGCTGAATTTTCGTATGTTTCAGTTTTATCAATCATTCTTCCACCCACCCACCCCTTTTTTTACTATAATGGCACAGATGGTTAATTTTGTCTATAATTACAGATAAAATCTAATGAACTTTAAGAATTTTCAGCAATAAAATGGAAACTTTTTTTAAACTTCTAATGAAAATTTAATCTATAGTCAATTTAATCGTAATTTACGTTGAATATTAGCATTTTTAAAAGACTTATACCTGCTGTTCAAAAGGAATTACACTCGGAATTCAAATTTTATATAGAAGTTTATAAATGATTCTACCCAGAAATTGATTGGGAGCCACATTATCTTTTAACTACATTCACACCTTATTAACCGTTTTCGATTAAAAATCAGTTTCCGATTAAAAATCATGAAAATTTTATTACTAATGGTTAAAGATTATGGACAAATATCACTTTGTTTCATCAACACGTGAATTCTATGGCACAGTAGCCAGAATATTACTCACTCAAGAAGATTTAAATTTGACAAATGGTAATCCATTATAAAACTTAACCGCTTATCTAATGCCCTTACACGCCAGTAATCTTCTTAGAGGAATTCCTTTGAAATCAAAATTTTTGATAATCTTCTCATATCTCTGACTATAAATGCAATAGAAGTTTAATACGGAGTGGTGTCCGTAAGTTTATTTTTATCTACTGTTCTTTCAATTTGTTTTCTTTACTCAATAACAGCTACTTCCCTTACTCAATAACAGCTGCAAATGAAAATAGAATTGTTAGGAATATAAAGTTCAGCGTTTGTCAAAGGGTGAGGTAACCACTTAATACAGTATCCATTTTTGAGTCTATTTCAGCTGTTTATTGTGCAAGTGTTCAGATTTAGTGTTTCTGAATAGTACTGTAAATTCATTTTTTAGTTCCGAAGCTATATCTCATCCTAGACGCACTTCATCACAGTGATAAATATTTGCTCCGTTTACAATTTTATAGTTTTAATTATTTTGAATAATTTTTCGCTTATATTATATTTTTATCTATAAGCAAGCGTTTTTTTTTAAATTTCAAGTAAGCAGTAATAGTTTATATTTACTGTTTGCAAATTGTAGTCATTTTCGTCACACAGTACTCGTAATGTACCTTTTTCTTATGAAATCTATCATAAGGTCATCAAGATTTAATTATTTTCATAACTATAATAGCACTTAGAAAAATATAAATGGGTATTTCGTTAAAAAAATTCAAATATTTATGTGTGAAACGTACTTAATAGATAGAGATTGTTGTCTATCTGATATTATAATTAATGGAAAAGTTAAATTTAATTAAAATTTTGTTTCCAAATATCAAAAAATTCCATTTGCTACAAAATCTATTTATTTGTACAGTTTTGCAATTATAGTTAAAGAAAAATTCGCACAGTTTTTAGTTTAAAAACAATTTATAAACTAGTCTTGTTACTTTTGGTCTTCATTTACATTTATCGTTTCAACTGAGAAAATCGTTTAAAATTTCAAGACATTGGTGTTCAGTTTATTATCGAAGCTTTAATATTTACAACCAGAGCTTAACCATTACAAGACACTAAATATTTTTATGTTAAAAGATTAATTAAATTTAAGAATTTTAAATTTGACATAAGAATTCAACTCTAAAGTAGAGTCTTTCATAATGTTTTAGATACAAAAATTATAATACGCGATGTTTATGCCAAGTATAATAAAGCGATACCTCAACGATATTTATACGCGATGTTTATGCCAAGTATAATAAAGCGATACCTCAACGATATTTAAAAGATTTTCACCTAAAAATAATTCAAATGCATTCAGTTTAATTTTAAAAATTCCATATCAATAACTGAAATAGCATTAACTACATTTTCAATCTTTTAAGATTTCGCTGCTCTTTTTTTCCCAAAAAGTATTTTAATCTTCACAATCTCATTTGATTTGTTTAATATTTCTAAAAATGGAAATTTGTAGCTGATGTTTGATTCACTTCCTGATACATATGAATTAAGAAGATAATTAAATGATTCCATGATAGATTCCAAGATAGAATAAATTATATTTAAGAATATTTTTATCATTATAATGGAATCTTTTAGTTAAAAAAAGTATAAATGTATTAAAGATTAAAGTGTAGAAAATAATAAAGATAAAGTTTCTGAAACACACTTGTAGTTATATCTTTAATTAAAGAAGAAAACATACATAAAAACTATGTTAGCTAGGTATACGGAATAAAAGCGCGAATCCCTGAAAAAAAATATAATTAATTGAGCCATAATGAATATCAAAAGAAAATTATTGTTTTGAATTTGAAATATTTTATGAATGCGAATAAAATTCGAATTAAAAGGATTTATTTAATCGTTTAATGGTTTTAACATTGTTTCCTTTGTTTTATAACGTGTTTCTTTCATTTGAAATCACTAATAAAAACCTGATTTTTAAGAGCTTTTCCGCTTTCATTTCCTCTTTATTTGTGATAAATAGATTCTTTATAAGTTCAACTCTTTTAATATTTAGGAAATAAAGTTGCACTGAAAATCAATACAATAACTTTTTTCTAGAAACAAGTCAAGGTTTCGTAAAAAATTTCAAGTCGTAATATGAGAATACATTTAAGGAATCTTAATGTCTCAGACACAGACTGCGAAAATGAATATATAGGACAGTTTTAATAATCTCAATGTTTTTTTTCTTCAAATTTTCTTTTTGGATAAGTAAGAGTTATGAGTAAGAAATAGTTAAGTAGTAATTTTAGTTAATTCATAGAAGTAAGTATCAATTATTCCAAATTCCTGTTATCAAACGCCAGAAGATAATCCATTATATCAAGTATATCAAGCCAGCTGCTTATAAAATTAAGTCGATATGCTATTTAATACTAAAAACAAAAATGTTAACCTCATTACTGTTTTTTGCTTTTTTGTTTTTTTAATACTTAAAGCATTAATTGTAAACAATAATTATTAGTTTTATGAAAAAGATAATTGTAAGCAAATTAAAGGAATATTTTTTTTCAATTAGGAGTACAAATTTGAGATTTTTATACCCTTATAAATTATTGTTACAAAGTCTTTATAGCATTGAAATTAATCCTTGAATATTAATAGGAGGTTAATCAAAATAATATATTTAAAAAGTAACGGAAGAAAATGTAAGCATGAAATCTCTCAAATGAATTGTTATTTTTTCCAACATAATAAAACTATCCAAACACGACAAATAATTATATCATAACTTCTTGTTATTTCACTAAATACTAAAACAGCTTTGCACTCGTTTCCCGTTTCACATTACCCTAATTGTCTGAAATATTAAAAATTAATGTGATTAATGCGTATAACGGAAAGCAAAGGTGTTAATATAATGCACCTCCCATGCCGAATAACAACATTGCATCAAGCATAAACATCTAATTCCCCAAACGGTGATGTTCGTAAACATTAATTTACTTGTAATGCAATCAGAAATAAAAGTAGTAATGTATTATTTAGCACAAAAAGCTGTCGAGAAATGATGTCAATGGCACAATATAAAGTAATCTATTGATTACAAAAACATAATTACTCCGCTGTCTGTTTTCTAGTAACAGAATTATTTAAATAATAAATTAAAATAACTTAAGGTAAACAAAAATTAATTTAGTATTAGTAGTTTTTTAATACCCTTCTGTTCAGCTATGTTGCACTAGCTTTGCGATTAATTGGATTTATATTTCCTTGAAACCATATTATTTTATAATTAAGCGGCAGTAAAATAAGGCTACAATGCCGGGTAGACATAAAATTATTCACAATGCTTGGAAATTTGCAGCAAAAACTAATAAATGGAATGAAATCAAATTTCACATACAGAATGTGGAGAGTGTTAAAAAATGCCTTCTACAAAAAATATTTAATGGCATAAATCACAGATAAGGGAGATTTCGGAGGAGTTGAAATGGAAACAGGCCACAACAAATGCAAAGACAATGGATTATGAAAAATTTCAGTAATGTTCATGTGGTAAATAATGCACATGCAAAAATGAGTGACATACAGTATGCAATTCGTAGAAAATAATCGTTATCAAATAAGCATTAGTAGAAGCCGTAGAACATGTGCAACGTTTTCAATAAGCTAAGTTTCTGTGGATAGAATATATTAAATCGACGACTTTGGGGACAATTTATTTTTCCAAAATTCCTCTCCCTACGTTTTCCTCTCTGCATTTGCAATTCAGTTTCATTAGCTTTAGCTGCAGATGCCTAAAAATAAGTGAAACTGTTTTATAGCCTCCCTATATATTTTATGATGAAAATTAGTATTAAATTGGCAATTTGCCTCTTGTACAAAGATACAAAGTAAGTTTGAAAGCACTGATAATTTTTGCTTGATAAATGGCTAAATTTAGTAAAACAATAAAGTAAAGGGCAAATATTTTAAACTTTGAATTTAAAATGACAAAAATGCTAAACACCTGGCACTGGAAGTATAATAAGCGTTTCACAAATTGAAAAAAAGAAATTAATAAGATAAATCCCAGAACAGCGACAGTTGGTATCAAATCCTCCTTCTGTTTCCTTGTCTAGAACCAGTACATATTTCTCAGAAATTAGAAATAGTTTAAAGGAATGATCAAATATTAATGTTGAGGACATAATAACCTAATATTGCTTCCTTCTCTATAGCTATATTTGCTATAGACTGAAGTAAATATGTATATTGGGAGCATTATCACGTGCAAAATGCATTATAACTCCTATCACTTTTGCTACTTTCAATGCATTTTCTGTTCTTAGGATGATATCTTACTGATGTATCTATGACCAATTTCAAACTACATATCCAGAGGATAAAATAACTGGCGTTTATTAGATTTTTTTTAATTTGGCTATTAATGCGTTAAAAGTTAACGAAGACACATAAGAAAGAAAATTTTCAAAACTTCGAAGCGGCAAAAAAGCATACCATAACTCTTTTATCGCCCATTTTATGTAGTTTTCCGGATTAATATGCAGTTTTAAAAATTACTCGAAGATTGCTGGAAAGTCATTAGAGAGAACTCGACAGCCCTTTTGATTGTCGTCTAAATCTACTGAAGTTATTTGTTTCTTTTCCTTAGAATTTGCCGTAGACATCTTGCATGGTATTGAAATAATATTATCGCATGAATTTTGCCCATGTGACCAAAGGAAGAATCAAAGAGAAATTATTACGTAAGCAAGAAAAAAAACCCTCCCTTTTTATACTGTGGCAAATTTTTCCTTATTTTCAGCGTTTACTGAAAGGTTACAACCGTTTGTAATCCCTGCAAATGTTTTAGACAACCCTGCATTTAATGAGCACTATTCCAGATCATGAAACTGGTGGAATTTGCTCCCGTGAGCTCATTGCAATAAAATGATAACATCTTTATTATCTGTCATATAACTGCATGTTGTCTTACTCTGCTCTTTGACTCCACGTGTTTTTACATCTTATAAAATGCACTGTGAATTTATTCAAAACACAAAATGCTGAACTGAACATGATTTAAGTAAGCATGAGGGAACGTCATTGATTATAGAATAAGAATTGATAATTTGTGTATCGTGATTTATGACAAACCAGACTAGCATTTTTAAAATTTATGAAAAAAAATTTAGCACATTTAATATTTGTATTAAATGTTTATTCGCCATAGAAAATAAACTTTGTATTAGACACATATTAACATTTTAAACAAAGTTTCTTTTCTTTTATATACTTTGTCCTTTAATATATTGTAAATAATAAATTTAAAGATTAACGATCAATGAATAGTACAGGTAAAAGGATTTAATGAAGTTTCCATCGTTACATACTAGACTAACGTACCAGAACATTATTTTTAAATACCTTGAAAAAAATCTTTACGCTTCGAAAGGATTATTTTGACAAAAGCTTCATCAGTTTTATTTGACAACATTGATCTTTTGCTTTAATTAAAAAAGGCTTAGTAACTATTTCTATCATCCTGAAGAAAATTTAGTTATTTCTTTTCATTTAAAACTTTAATTCACAGTAAAAGCGTTGAAAAAACCTTGGATTATTTTTCGAAGCACAGATTAAGCTTTTTATCTATTCTAACTATATCAATTTACGGCTTTAAATCAATAGCTCTTCACTATTTAAGGAAATATTTATTATCAGAGTAGATGATAAGAGCATTGCTTTAACTTTTTTTATGCATTTGTTATAATTGATTGATTTTATAAAATCAGAAAAAAATTAATTTGGAACTAATTTCGAAGAATCATGCTTCAGGTTTTTTTTTTTTTTTTTTTTTTGCAAATTACAAACATTAAAAAAATATTTAAAAAATTAAATCCAAGTACAAATAAGCTTATGGTAATCTAGTACCTGTTTCTGAAATTTCTATGTATGATGATTTACTAACACCCTAAATTCCCTTTTTATACAGTGCTGAAATATTTTGATTAAAAATTTTATCATTAAATTAATTCTTCCTTGATAATTTTGATATATATATATATATATATATATATATATATATATATATAAAGAAATATAGACATATATATATATATATATATATGCCCTGGAAATATTTGGAATATATGCACTGCTGTATTTTAATAAATAACAAATACACTTTCCACTCGGTCTTTGAAATTATAAAATTTCATTCAAAAGTTATGAACTTTCTTTCACAAAGGAATTGAATTTTTAATTGTTATCATATCACAATTTAAATTTTATATCATTAAATTTAAATAACAGCCATTGTGCCTTTCGGTGCAAACAGAAAACTTCACTCTTAATTAAAGATAAATTTCGAATACAGATTACTTTAAATATTTGGAAATATTTCAGAATTTAAAATTAAGGTAAACTTCCAACTTAAGTAACACTAAAGACGCTTCAAATGTTGCGATTAGAGCTCTAAAATATTCTTGGCAACATTTTAAATTTAATATCGTATGATCATGGAACAAAAAAATCTATAGTAAAATTAATATAATACATTAATTAGAATAATTTAACAAATAGAGGATTTTCGATTTTTATTTATCGAAATGCATACATTTGCCCCGACAAATTTTAAACTGAACTCAAAATATAAACGATAAAAATGAAATAACATACTTTAATACGACTAAAAGAGATGTAAAAAAGTATAAGAATCTTTTTATAAACCTTGCGATGTACAGAAGATTAAAACACCTTTTTTTTACTTAACAATAACATTTTCTTATTGCTAGTTTGTATCTAACTTATTATTGGACGAAATATATGCTGTATTCAGTATATTTGTCTCTTTAATTTCCAAATTAAGGTAACTATTATAAAGTATTAATTTCACTTTCCATGCTTATTTCTAGATGATCTCAAATCCCTCTGCAGATAGTTTTTTTTAATTCCTGTTGTATGATTTTTGAGTAATGGTAAGAATAATTATTAAAAAATATGTAACCCTGAAAATATTTATTGCGCCCTACAATGGCGTAAAGACTCGTCTTGTTTCTTTATCAAAATCAAGTTATAAGAATTACATTAAAAAAATTAAGGTGGTGTTAAAATTAAATGTAATAAAAAATACATTTACTTAAAATGCAAAACTTTTCCCTCATTTTAATTATTGTGAAAAAAAAAACTTTGTCGTCACATTATTACTGATTACACTATATAGAGGAGGAACAAGCTGACCCTATTTTTTGAAATGAGTATTATTTTTTTACAATTATAATTAAAATTTTAGATAGTTCTCATTTTTATTTTTTACATATAATTCGCTCTATTAGGAAAGCTTTGTTATACGTGAATGACTATTTTTTTAAAATTCTTATTTTGAAGATTTTTTTAATTCTTTAATTTTCGTTCTTTTAAACTTTGTTCCAAAACTCATTTCACATTATTATTTAAAACAGAAACGACTGTTCAAATTTTATGAAACAGAACAATTATCTTTTTTAATCAGCGAGTGTTATCTGTTTCATTGTTCAGTGAGCTTCAGAATGGTCGTAACATTTTGGTATCATCATACCCATAACTGTCCTTAGGTTTTGAATTTACCGAATTGGACTAATGTATAATCCCTATTTGTAGCAACAAGTACGTTGACCGAATCATTATTATATGAAAAATTACTAAATAAAGACCTGCATCCTTATTACATAATAGAAGCTATTCAAAGGAATTAAAATGTAGTTCCTTTAAACAGTCTGCTATACTATGAGTAGCGACTATTTGAATGGTGTAATTGTAGTATCAATTTTCAATCATGAGGGTTGATGCTCTATTATTGGAAGACTTAGGATCAATTCAGAATTTTATGCATTAATGTATGAATCCCATTTACACTTTCTTACTTCAAACTTTATAATCAAAAATAAATTAGTATGATATAAAACCAAATACCGTTTAAAGCATAATTTGTACCACGAATATGTGAAAACGCAGAACAAAAGTCACAGAAGATATCTTGACAACACAGTCACTTTATCTTAATATTCAGAATCCATTGCATCTATAGGCATATTCTAATTCAATTATAGTATGTTTAGTCTTTTTTACCATTTAATATAGAAGTCGATAAAAATATCTTCCTCAAAAATAATTATATGCAACCATAAAATTTATGATAAATGTCAATTTTAAGCTGAAAGGTCATCAATTCGCAGAACCACTTAAGAAAATGATATTTCATACATTTTCGCTCCATAATGGATCAAACAAAAATAACACGAATGATTCACAATTCTTTCCATTATAACAAACAACAATTACTTTCCCTAATTGTCACCTTTTGAATCTCGAAACCAAGCAAATATCACCACAAGCTTTTCCCTGCATAGCTTTCACATGTGTAGCTACGTTAAAACTTTTACCCCCAAACAATAGGCAATTTCATCCCTCCTAGTCATCTTCCGAAAAATTTAACAGACATTTTTCAACAAAACACAGCACATAATACATTTGAACATCTTTCGTCTCACTAGCAATAAGTAGCGAAATGTCTTCAACTACTATAAAGTGCTTACTTAAATTATACTGAGTCCTTTGTAGAGGGACGTGGATATCTCGAATGAAAAAGCCAGAATTATGATAATGGATTTATATTTAGGCGCCTGAATGTAATGGGGATAAAAAGAAGGAAATTATAGGAAGGCTTTGAAACTATTACCAGAGAGTGATTGCTTTTTTTAAAAAAGAAATAACATATGAAAAGTACCTTCGTTCCTTTTTTTTTTCCTTCTTGGAAAATTATTAATAACTAGATAAAGCTTGAGCAAGAGTTCTTTTACTTTTTTTATACTTTAAAGAGATAAACGATAACGATGTCACGTATAATTTTTAGAAAGAAAAATAAATTCAAGATTATTTTTCAGTAGCAAAGAGAAATTGACAAACGGCATTTGACTTCATTTTATCCTAGAAATTTATTTATGTGCTAATAAAAATATACCACATGTTTGAGTTCTATAAATAATAATTTTTCTAGTTTAATTTGAATTATTTTTATTTGTAAATTTTATAATGCAAATAATTTTCATTAAGCCAACATACATGAAATAGATGTTACAGTACTTGATCTGTTTAATGTCTAAATATTTCATTAAAACTTACAATTTGCATTATTCAAAACGCAACTTGCTATTGAGTATTCAGATTCTGACATTCATATAAAATATTATTCACAATCAAAATACTATTAAATAATTTGTTTTTGTTCATTTTTCTAGCTATAACAAATAGGTGATAGGTTGGAGAGCAAAAAGGTGTCGTTATATATAAGTATTTACTCAAAATCTCCAATTTTAAAATCATATTAAATTTAATTTTTTGATAAATCTATACAATTTGGACAAAACACTTCCTTTTAAAAATTGGCTACCAGACCCTAAATATACTTAATAGACCGGAAATATAATACATACTTGTTAGATATCTATTTAAGAAACCTTTTCTATAAATGTCTAACTAGCCCTTAGTATATTTCCTTGTTCCCCCTTTAAACTTTAAATCATTTCTTTTAAAATACATTAATCTACAATTATTTAAAGTTAGCATAACGATACAAATAGCACATTGATTAGTCTAGAGACATCACATATTGATTTTAGTATAGGGTCATTTTTTGATGTGCTCTTACCCAAATTTTCAAATTTATAGTTTTTCTTAACTTCGAAGACTAAGAAAATTTCGTGAGAAAAGTAAAGTTTTCGAATATATAGTGTTTTAAATAAAAATATTTACACTGTAAAAAATATTTTATGTCTGAAATAAATAATTATAATGGCGATTAGGGTAAAAACAGATTAGACAACCATTCAAAAAATGTCTAACTTTAATATTAATTTTTAAAAAATATACAACTGAAAGTATTTATTTCTTTTCTCTTATAAACAAGATTTCCTTTCTTTGCAACTATTTGGTAAGGCCTTAGTAATTTAGATTACTTAACTGGTTAATCGCTACGTTAAGCATATGTATGTGATGGGTAATGTATTTCTTCAGCCCATATGAATTTGGCATATTTCTTTTGAAATCTTTTCCATTTTTTACTCAGTAACAATTTACAGCGGACATATTAATTCATAAATGTTAAAGCCTATCCTACCGAACAAAATAAGCTAGTTCACGTCATGTTTATGACACATTTCCCTCCTTTTTAATGACAGCTTATGCTGCCGAGTTATTTGACGACGAATCGTCCGACTCGGTCTCGTATTCATCCTTGGAAGTTTCAAATTGATCATCCTTTTCATTGGATGTTAAAATAATCGATAATTTATGGAAACTTTGTTATTTCTTCTCGTAATTCCCTATAATTCTTAAATATATATATATATAAAATTATGTATTAGATTAAAACTTATGGTATAAGCATTTTCATGTTTATACCACATATAATTTATGTTGCTCTTTACTGCGATTAACAGAATACAAATAAATAGCAAAAACAGATTCATTTGAGTTTTGAATCACGTCCGTTTCGCTTAATCATGTTAAGTGTTTTGGTTCGAGTGGTCCAAAGTGAAAGACTTACTTCACTTGTTCACACATTTTCAAACACAGTTCATCAATCGAAACCAAGTCACTAAAGTCTTCAGCGTGTTAAATTACTGCACAAACATTAATTTAATAAAAAATAAATGAAAAAATGTAAATATGAATTATAAATAAAAACATCTTTTTGACTCGGAAATAGACAAAGGATTTTTTTCTGCGATTACGTTTCCTATAATTTCCCTTCCTTATATTACTTATTAATTTCTTACATATACAGATTTTTATAAATGTTCTACAGGGGATAGTCTTTATTTGTTTACTAACTTTTAGGATGTCAGAGTTTTTTATTATTATTATTATTATTATTGGAAAATTCTTTTAACAGTATAGCTTTATTAAAAGCATAAAAATATTTTATAATAGCAGCTAAATTATCTTTCTCGATATGAGCAAACTGTACAAAAATAACGCTCTCATACGAAAGAAAACAAAATATTCGTGCATTTGAGCTGAGCTTATAAAACTTATATCGTTTTTCAGAAAAGTAAAGAAATTGCACGATAAAGGCAATTTAAAATCCTTCACTTGTACTGAATAGACCTCCAGGAATTAAATCCATTCCAGCTGTATGCGGTAAGAAATAGGAAAAAAAGAAAAACTGTATTCGAAATTATATGAAACATGGAGAAAATAATATATTTTTTCAAATAACAAAAGCTAGTTATAAAAATAAAAATAAGAAATGAAACTTACAATTGTTAAGAAGATTTAAAAAAATATTTACTTTAAGGCTTTGTGTTTCTAAATTTTTCAAAGAAAATTATGTTGTAAACGAATTCTAATTCTTCTATGTGTGTAACAAAATTTAACTTATTTTCCGTTTACAAAGTAAAGAAGTGTTAATATTTTTGTTCAAATCTCTTTTTTGCAAGCTGATTACTTTACATTCACACTGGTTCAAATGTTTAATTACTTCTCCCCAGTTTTATGGATATTCTCAAAGGAATTTACCCTCTTATTCTCGTAAAATATGTGAAAACTTGGTTAAAAAAAACTGTGAAACCACCTAATAGAAAAAAAATTGCTATGAACATTGCTGACATGAATTTTCAAATACTCAGGAGATTTATCTATATGAATGTAGAGATCCTCAGCGGTGAATTCAACTTCTTCCAATATGTTGGATATCTTCATTAAAAAGGAATACTAAAAGACCTCACAGGCACTTCTCGTTGGTTCTTGCTTTTATGAGTGACTGTTTTGTACTTATATTTCAATATTTTAAAAAATTATGCCTCATACACTTTCATTCCGATATTTCTTCGAATTTTTCTGATACCAAATTCTCAAAATATTTTCTTTTTTCACGTTGTCACCAACTTTTTGCTAGTATTTTGTCTTTGATAGTTATTTTGCTTGTTTGTTCCTTCCGTTTCCTTTTATTATTTGTATTCAATATTTTGTTCTATTTCACTTTTATTGTTATTCTAGTACTTGTTATGCATTTGAATTCTTATTTTTACCAAGAATTGCTTCAGGCCCAATATTTTTTATAGAAAAAATCAATATGATCACGAGTTTAATATTTCTTTTTTTTTGTTCTTTGTTGTATATTTTTAATGCTTTAAACAGGTACGACTCGCATTTCTTCCCACGTTTATCGTCCCCACTGACAGGTAACCGTCACATTTCTTAGTACCTTCTCAGGATTTTGGTATCTAACTTTCGTTCTTATCACAATATAATTTTTTTTTACTCAACAGGCTTCTTTTTGAATTAGAACTTTAAAATTTATCTCTAAACACTTTTATTTAATCTTCAAGTATTGTAAAATTAAAGATTATAAAGCCCAGATCCCAAACAATAAGTAGAATCGAATATTCCAGTTGCTTTACAAAATGGAATATTTATGATACCCAATAGAGATTTTATGCTGAAAGAATTTTAAGAATCGACTGAATTAATTAACTATCTAAAATTGATTTTCAATGATGCTATCTGGTACTAATACATTGCTACTATATCATAAGGATTTTGCTCCTCCAACGGAATTAGTCTACCTATTAAAGGTCCGTAGATAGTTTCATTCCCTTATCTTTCTCTATCATTGATGTAAGCTCCTTAGATTTATCACTAATAAGACAAAGCAAGGCAAGAGGAGGTTGCCCCACCGATCATCAAAAGGATTACGCATCTTTCTTTGGCTTATAAAAGGGTAAAGCTCTTTCTAGTTTCTCAGGCAGAATATATATTATAAAGGGCTAATACCAGATTTCATTCTCGTTTAATATAATGGTTAAAGAATCATTTTAGTTAAAACATCGGTCAGTGTTCTGGTCTCCTTGCAAAGCTCGATTCAGTTCCTTCAATTGTTCGAATTTTACGTTCCTCACAAAAATGAATTATCTTGGTGAATTTTGCGTGATCCATAAAAATATAAAAAAGAAGATGGCAAAGTAATAACAAAACATAGAAATAAGATTTTTAACTAAAAAAAATTGTACAAATGTTATCTAACGATGGCGACTTTCCAAATGCGTGTTCAATCAATTTCGCTCATTTCCAATAAAAATACTATATCAATTTCAGGTTCAGAAATATAGGCAACTGGATTTTGAACTAATTAATATGCATGTTGATTAGGTGTATTCTGGCCGTAATTATAAACTCTTCAAAAAAAGTATAAACAGGAACTTGACGAAAAATTGGTAACTGGCTATTCTGTAATAATAAGTAAAAGTCTAACGAAAATAAACAAGATTTGCGACTGTTGCAGGCTTCGAAAAGCTTTATATATTAATTATTTGCTTAAAAGAGATTGAATACCTTGTTTTTCATTTACTTATTTGACTCGTTATAAGGCTCACACTTCTAGCATCTGTGAAAACCTTGCATTTTGACAAACTCGTCAAATTTAAAACAGCAAAATTTTACTCGTTTTCTATTTCTTGAAATTAGGAGGGATCAATGGGCTAACCAGCTATTATTCAGAACACATCGGAACTATTAAGTACAATATAAAGGAATTAAGGATGGAAAATAGAATATTCAGTAGTCAAAATACATATTTACTTTTATGAAAGATTGAATTACTGGATGGTCTTTTTTAGTAAATATTATGAATTGAAAAAATAAATGTTTAATTAAACTAAATTTTGAATTCAATTCCACATTTACTGGTAAAACCACACGAAAGTGAAACATTTTAATTTAAATAAAGAAACATTAATCTAAATAAAAATAATGTAACGGACTTATTTATGATATTGTTTATAGTTCAATTTTTAGTGCCTAAATTCATTTCTTATTATCATAAACATAAAATAAAAAGCGCTTTGAAAATTACTAACAGGTTTTAGGATTTAAAAAATGTAAAGGAGGATGGAGATAAAAATAGTTACCTTTAATTAAAGCAGCAGTTAATCTACTCAATAAAGTAAGTAAAAAAGTTTCAGACAAGAAATGTCAAAAAAGTAAATTTTAAAAAAATTTCACTCTTTTTACCAAGAAAATATACGTGAATTGCTATTTAATTACCGACAAAATCACTTTTGATAGTCAGAAAAATCTCGTAATATGAGGTCTAATTTATTCATCTGTGAATCTCGGGTACGGAATTTGAAATAATACTTTAATTGGGCAACGCTTCTTTCATGATATTTTCTGATCTGCTAAAAACACTATCATTTTATCAGAACCATTATTATTCGAAAGAGTCTGTCCCTATGTGGTTTCAGCATGATGAGGCTCTTTCTTACAAATCTTTTCATACACGCATCTTTATAACAATACACCAGATTTGTGGCCATTACTTAGACTCTTTAGAGATTACTTAAAATATAAAGTTAAAAAAAGAGAATATTTTATAAAAGAGTTATAATGACGTGAAATCATTTATAACTATCTCACATGAAGTACAAGAATTCTTTCTGGTAGTATGCTTCTACAGCTCAGATGAAGTCATTACCAGCAAATATAACGGCTAAGTGACGTGTTATGGGAAGCAGTATTATGAATTTGGAATATTTTCTTTGGTATTGAAATTATTCAGTTCTTTTTATCATGTTTTCTGCACAAGTTATATCATGTTTCAATTATTTTTTTGCGATCGAACTAAATTTTCGAAATACTCTTTTGCAAGAGTATTTAAGCCCATAAAATTGTTGCAATGATATTATTTCACCCAAACCTTTTATTTATTTATTTTTCAAAGCTGATCATTGTTCCTTCAAATAATTTTGCATATCATCGCCATTTACTTCAAATATTTTTTGGTCAGTTTTAGCCATAAAAGATTATAACTGCTTTTATCACATGTATTAGAGCATTGAAATATATTTATCAACTATGCCCAATAAGAACTGAGATAGTAAAAACATTTAGATTTCTTCTTTTTTGTTTGATATTACATTTTGCCAATATATTAGTACAAAGTTAGTAGATTAGTCGAATCTTAACATATAATTGTTTACTTCATTTAAAACATTTTACCTCCAAATGGAAATATATACCCATTTCTATTAGCTTAAAAATTAATTATTGGCTCACGATCAGAGGGCAGATACTCTATAAATTAAATAACAGTAATCAATAAATAGTTTTAAATATCTCACTAAGGTGAAACGCATATTCTAACCTCAAAAAATTTTCTTAACTAAACATTTTCTTTTTCATTGCACTCACGTTGCGTGAGAAAGAACACGCAATATTTCGAAGGGTATCGTCTTTCTTATGCTATAATACATAATACTTCACCGCACTTAAATAAATCAAAGCAGTGAAGTTAACACTAACTGACTTTCAGCGGATTACCTAACCCTGAATTATATGACACGATACATCAGTATTGATCATTAGACCGATATCGCAAACGGGAAAAGACTCATGTCTCTTTTTAATTTCTTTAGGGAACTAATGAAGAATCTTGGATATTTATTTTAACGGAAGAAAAAAAATTGTACCGAAGTTAGCTTGCTGTTCTATTCGAGCTTATGGAAAACGATGGTATGAAGTTATTTCAAAGGTATTTCGTGACTTGTGAAGACATGTTATTTCTTTGAAAATGATTTTTTATTTATATATTTTCTATAATTTTTAAACAATTGTACTAATATACCGTTCGGATCACAGCCTCATGGCGTTTTCTCTTAACTATACTTCAGAATTTACATGTACATTACTAATTATACAAGAGGGAATAAAAATAAATTTCTGCAAAGTATTCGCTCCGATAATAATACCATTCCTCAGAAATCAAGAGTCAGGGCTGAATTTTCTCCTGTTTGGGAAATTAAAGGAAATACTTTTTTTAGTATTTTACAAGCTTTTTTTATTACAAAAAATGAATAATTTGTTCATTTTGTGGCAGGTGAACAGAGATCGCATAATAAACATTTAAATATGGAATAAAAATGCTTTCTTTATATAATACTCAAACTTCATTTCTTCTAAAGGTACATATTTATGCCGAAAAAGATCCTATACCAAAGCAAACTAAATACAACTATGCCTGTTATTATCAGGCTAAATAAACCACATTTTCTTAAATGATTCACACATATACACAGAGTTTAAAATGCTTACTTTATAACTGATGCAAATGAATTGTGAATTACAGCTAAAAATAAATTAAGACTTTCATCCCTACGAACAAAATATATCATTATAAATCAATTAGTTACAGTCCAAACCTCAATACGTTATTAGATTATAATACTAGTAAAAGAGTTGTCTATTACCACTTTTGAACAACTACACTTGTCAAAAGAAAACAAATTAACCAAAAAACATGAGACAAATAAAAATTCTTTTATGAATATTTCACCCTAAAAATGAAGTGCCATATAATATAAGGGATAGATTACAAGGTAAAAGACAAGATTATTTATCATCAACTTCCATTATTTATTTACAACTGAGTAATAAACACGTTTTCAGGTTGTGTCAAACTAAAAATGACAAGAAATGAAATAAAATATGGACAAATTATAAACATCTTCAAGATCCATATATCATATTTTTAACCAATTATAAAATAAAAAGGAGGTAAGATTTTTTTCTTTTGGATAAATAAACGTAATAGGTAATAAATTAATTTAATAAAAATAATATATTTCGATATTTTTGTATCAATTTCCATTTATATATCTTATTATTCCATTAAAACAATTCTTTTTTATCCTAAGGCATAGTAATTTTTAAAAACAGGGCGAATATAGGTTTCTGAGCTTAATTTATAATATTCGGAAAATATTAATCTAGATGTAAAATTCGTATAGAAAATCTAAAAATAACAGATTTAATTTCTAAAATACTTCAACAACTAAAGCAAAAAAAGTTGAGGTATTCATTTACAATCTAAATCTAAGCAATACCATTTTATTTCTCCATTTGGATGAGGATTTTCACTGTTATATAAATAATTGCTAAACATAAAATTCCAAGCAAATAAGCTTCCCTTTCTTTTTATTAATGGAAAAAATTTTACTTATGTTCGAACTTTATGAATCAAAGCAAATTACTGCAATACTGAAATAAGCTATTAAATGAAAAACCCTAAACAGTGATATTAGGGGAAGTTTACAAGACAAGCGCGCGCGCGCGCGTGTGTGTGTGTGTGTGTGTGTGTGTGTGTGTGTGTGTGTGTGTGTGCTTATTTTACTGCCATTTATATTGCCTATAAATACCCCACATTTATATTGCCTATAATTCCCTTCGTGGAAAATTGGATTAACAATGCCTTTTAAAATTTGAATCTTTAACAATTTTTGAGAAAAATTTCTATAAACTACACAGCTCTTCGGTGGAGTTATGTTAGGTACATGTCCTAAAACTTTTTTTATTCATAGAATTCCCAAAATTATAAGCCCTAAATATTGGAACCCTTCAAGCGGATGATTATAGAACAAAAATAGGGCTACTACATTGATAGATTATTATTGGTCATTATCTACTCTCAGAATACTAATAGAATTCAGAAGAAAAGAACTTGTGGATTCAAATTGCGAGCAAAACATAATCTTTAGTGGTAAGATATAAAAAACGTCCAATAAGCTTTTTTTTCACCTCAAATATATTAGGTTCAAATATTTCCTATATACTTCTTAACTGATAAAAGAAAGCATCTTAGAAATCACACTTTTGTTAAGGTTCTTGCAAAAAGATGATATCTTTTTCGTAATCATCGGGGGTTTTTTAATTTAATTCGTCTGCCTATATATTGAGATTAAATAGAAAAAACAATTATTTTGAATCCACTCAAAGCCTGATGTATAATCTGCATCAATTTCCTAATCTAAATTTTCAAGTATTAGTATTATTTTTATACATTTTTACATTTTATCATAAAAACTTATTTGCGTTTCCTTATAATCAGAAATTTTTAACCCATGACTGTCATGAAAGGCTTCACAGCTCTACACAAATGTATTGGTTTCGTCACATGCTTAAGTAAAATATTTGAAACATTTGTTGAAATTCTGTTTAATTGAATTTAACTCTAAACTCATGTTTTTATAAAATTGTAATGACTTGAATTTGAAAAACAAAAACAAATTCGTGAACATCCCCCAGGGAGGTTTCGCAGAACCAAAAAATTGGAGGAGAAAGCAGACAGGTCGATTTTTCGATAAATTTGTAATAAATATAAATGCTATGAATTATAAGATATTAAGACAATATTAATATTTTGTCAAGTATAATTGGTTTGGTTCTTTCTGTTTCAGCATTTATAGACACAGGCCACCTACTTACATAGTAATCTGGGAGCATATATAGCATTCAACACGATTTAAAACAAGAATGTATATTAATTTCCTCTTAGTTATAAGAAATAAACATAACCTTTAATAAATCCATAGTATAAGTTAAAATGGGTTAAATTTGAGAATAAATTTATCACTTTATTAAAAGAAGGACCTCATAATACACACTACTTAAGGCCGCAAAATGTCTAAATCCACCTCTGAAGAAATACAAGCAATTCTATATTCTATAAAACGAGTTTTCCAAATGAAAGGCCAAGAAATACCCGCTTTTATATTATGTTTTACTGTTCCTTCACAATAATTAATTTTTTGAACTTTTGGCATAAAAGAAACACTTATAGGAACCATATTAGCATATTAAGGAGGAAATATGCAGGATGATTACGCAGGATAACTCTGCTTTTGCCTTGCGTAAGACCCTTTCTGGTTAAAATCTCATTGAAACTACGTATACTTTGTATAAGCCATGGGGAGAAGCAAACATAAAAATTTATTAATAATTATTATAGTTTAATTTCAATGCTTGCCATGCATTTAGTTAGCGGAGTGAATATTGACACATGAAAGGCTTACGAAAAGAACGTACATCGAAGAATAGGTTGGAAAGGAAGATTACCTACTGTTAAATTTCAAGGACTGATCTGGCAAGATGGAAACGGATTTCAAATGAAACTGTGGAAGATATCACAATTGACGTGGTTGAAAAAGCATCCAATTTTTTGTATTCTTCTTCAAGAACTCGAACGATGTCGTGTAACTTGATTCTCCCTTTGTATACGATATGAAGGGATCTGCTATCAATACCATACTCACGTGGTGCAAAAGTTTAATCTGAAGGCTTGGGCAAAGCTTTGATTTTAATTTCTTAGTTTCTGTAAAAAATAACCGTTGGCATTATATGGCCTTGGAACATTATGTGATCAGAAGAGGAGCATTTTACCCTAGTCGGAGCAGTGAATACTCAGAACTGATGTATATGTTGAGGTGTATGTCCTAACGTTATGCTGTCTCTTCATCTTCATTACTTTACTGTATGGTTCCCTACCGATTTCGTTTTCTGTCCCTTCTAGGAAATCATTCATTGCGGGCTTAAAAGATGTGCTCTCACGTGTGTCCGTTAATGGAAACTTCTATATCAGTAAGTCATGCCTGCCTTACAATAACGACAAAGTTTGGGAACTACTGTCTGCATGCAAAATGAAGCAATGTTGCATTCTTCCGAAAAGAGAAGGATCTTCTACTTGCCCACTTTGGAGACGACCAGGTAATTCGAATATTTTCTGACTTTTTGACCTCTCGCTTTCAAGTCTTGAATCTCTGATTTCTGTTCATGGGAAATCCGGAAAGATCTATATGAAAAAGGTACGTACAAAGCCTGAATTGAATGAAAGAATACCATGCTATGTTGTTGAAATTCTTCATGAAACTCAATATAAAAAATGAAAGTGAGAATTAGAAAAATGAATATTGAACAAATAAGGGGTTTCAAATTTTTGTTTTGCTCTTTATGAGCCACATTTTAAAAAAGATGCCGAAATTTAAATTAATTTTTAGTATAGGTTTCTTTCCCTTATTATCCAAATGACTCATCTACCTAATTTGAACAAAATATCTCAATCATAATGGTCTTTACTTAATTCTAAGTAGGGTTATTTTAATTATAACCACCATGTATAATAAGAAACCTAGTTATATTTTATTCATAAATACTGTACTATTAAAAAATTTTAAATAACTGTATCTCATTTTCATTCCAAATTTTCTCCTACGAGGGAAATGGATCTCATCCATCATTTTTTCCGAGCTGTGACAACTAAAATACTCGAAGGAGACACGATTTTGAAAGAGCATCGATTCGCAACAAAACTAAAGAGAAAAAAATCGCCCGTGAGAAGTAGAATCCAGACAAAAATCGAACATGCTGACCTGTCTTAAATCACCTGTCTTTTCTAGAGAAACATACTAAAGTGAAGAGCGAAAGAGATTGATCCATCGAAAATGATGCTCGAGGCCTACGTTGGTCCAAAAAAACGTATTGCATTTGTAGTCTAGTCGAAATATTTGAAAAACCTTTCTCAATAATTTTTACAGAATCAATTTATATTTTAGGCAAGCGTATTTTTTCGATGGTTTCTAGTCTATTTTGAAAAGAACTTCAGATTAATAAAGTTTAAAAAGTAGCTGTTGGTTATATATGCAGGTATTTTATTAGTTTGTCTTTTCTAAGAGGTGCAGAAAAATTCCAGTGGTTCCAAGAAGACCGTGTTGTTATTTTAACAAGAATTCTTGTTTAAAAGCTGGCATTTCATAGTTTAAAAACAAAATATTTCTTTCATTAAATTCCAGTGTTTTGAAAGATTTGATTGATTGTAAAAAGATCCATTTTATAGCACGTCTTGTCTTCGCTTTCACCAAAAGCATATAAAATCGCAAATTTTCTCAATCAACAAAAGAAAAGTAAGCTTGCAGCTAAAGTTCATCTGTGGACAAAATTATGAAAAAAAATTAAATCTTAGAAACAGTGAGAAATGTAAGAATAAAATATATTCAATTTATAATAATACAATTATAGCAAGAGACCGTAGACATTTTTTAACAGAAGCAGTGACGTATAAATACAGTTAAGAGATTAAAAGGGTTATTTCGATTATGTAGAAATATTCCAGAAGTGGCATAACTTTTTCCGGCATTACCTTAGGGACATTTTTTAGTAAATAAGATAAACATTTTATGAAACACTCCGTAAAATTAGCAGTTTCTAATGAAACCAATCAAGCAACTAACGTTAAGAGGATGCCATATAACCTGGAGGTAGTTTGTTGTTATTGACAAGTTAAATTTATTAAACAAATATAAAACCTCTCTCTGTTTTTAACGAGATGGACATAATAACAAGATTATACTTTTATAATACTTTTTTTTGGACAATGCAAGGGAAAGGAGAACAAAGTTAATAAAAAGGATTTTAAAACGATATTAACCCAAATTCCACAAAACTTTTAGTTTCTAAAGATATACATGCGCTAAATGAGAAGAACTGCATTTATTTCAACGGTCTCAAAATGGAAAAGAACAAAAAATTTTACTGCTTAGAATATCGGAGTAAAATATTGTTTTAAAAATTCAAAACATTTAATTGACAAAAGAAGTTTTAATGCAGTCTATTTTTAAAAATTATTAGTATATTTTTTAAAGAATGATTTTAACTGACTAACACATTTGCTAAATAAAGTTTATAGAGCATGGTTTTCTAAATAGTTTATACTTTTAATATAATTCAAAATCACTTTTGAAGAACATTAAATTCGCAAAATTTTTGTAGCTGCACATCCCCTGAAACACTCGATAAAATTCGTTAATTTAACTAATTAAGTAAGTTAAACTACTTATTTATATAATGCATATATAATGTGATATAAAAAATGTGGTTAGAATAACTTCTAACGTTTAGCCAATATTTTTTTACAATAGAATGATCAGTTGAAAAAACAAGTATTTCAAATATTCAACATTACAATAAGATACCATCATTATTTGACAGCGTATTTAAAATATAAGAAATAAAACAATCTGCTATTTAAAGTAAAAATAAAAAATTACTAACAATAATTTATCGTTGATAAATCCAAAAGGATCAAGATAATCAAATGCTGTGGCAATATTTAATTCTCTTTTTAAAATGTAACTTTCCATCCTGAAAATACTTGATAAGAGAAAAGTAATTTGCTCTTTTTTTTTGAAACAATCATTAATAACAAATTTTGCAGAGATAAAATGGTTATTTAAAATGCTTCATAATTTCTCAAACATTTAGTTCAGCTAAATTAAATCGATTTTTACTTTTAATTAACTATTTATTCTTAAAATAGAAGTGAAATAAATTGTTTTTCTTTTTATTCCATTTTTAAGGAGATGCTCTCAAAATTATAAGCTTAGGCAACAGAATAACATGTTCATAATGTCACATTTATGATATCATTACTGTCATAACAATGATATAAGATGCTCGATTCTTCGATGCATTATCATCGTCAGTAACCGATTTAGATGCTTTTTAATGCCCAAAATACCTATTACGAATTAATTTTAATGATGTGAAAAATGCAAAAACAAAATGTCAATCAAGTTCAGAATTTTATTTGTATTATATAGCAAGGCACGAAATATATTTTATTTTGGAATTAAGGTGGCTAATATTTTATTATTCTTATTCAGTTCTATTCTTACAAATCGTTAATAATTTTAACTATTTTTACGAACCAAAATTCATTCCGTATTTATAAAGATCAATGTTTATTTTTGTTCTGAAAATTACCTTTCCATTGATTTAAACTCTTTAGAAGGATCAAAGAAATAAAATCTCTTCCAACTTTTATTAGAAATTTAGTGAACTGCTCTTATGCTTTATCTTTATTTAGAGACATTGTTCTTTTCCGCAAAAATTTATTTATTGCTTAATTTGAATGAGTTTTTCAAAAACCTATAAAAACTATCCACAGAAAAGAAACCCAAGCAAATTTATATTTATTATCGTACTTGGATGGCACAGCTTTCCGAAATTTCTATATTTTTCCTCATCAGCAAGGTAAACGATGCGAGCTATTTTTGACCTTAAGATTATCCTGTGCACTATAATAATGAAAAGTCATTCGTGTTCTATTTTACCTTTCTTTATTGGCAATAATTTTTTTTTAAACCATTTGAAAATAGTAACTGGAGATTAATTAAAAGAAGCCCTTTCTAATTTATACTTGTTTTTTCTTCCATGTTAGATGATATGACTTCCCAGTATTTCTTTTTCCTAGACAAAAAGATAAGCTGTTTCAAATGATTTATTTATAAACTGGATAGCTTCCTTTATCCTATAAAGGTCAAAGTTCCGTTTTTTCCCAAAAATTACACTTTCTGTTATCCTTTTTAAACTATTCTTTGGAATTCAATGTTCAAAAAAGTGAAATCTATCATGAGGTTTCCCATCGAAATCCGAGATTTTAAGAGACTTTCTAGAATTTGGCAGAAACAAAGTTTAGACTTCTACCTCATTTTAAATTTTATAACTTTCTTTTTGTTAGAAATAAATTCATCGATGCTTATTTCAAAGCTTCTAAAAATATTTTATGTTCTTTTCAACTTTAAGTAATTTCTTAAATGGTTCTACTATTTTTCTTAAGAAAGACTGCCAGGTTTGTATTTTCCCCATTTTAAGGAACTCTATTATTATTATAACTAATACTATTTCTAAAAAGATTAAAATTAATTCTAGGGCTTATCAATTTTAAAGAGAGCTTCTATAATTTATACCGATTTAAAAAGTTCGATATGCATATCAGTGTCAATACATTGATATTATAAAGTATTATGAGTTTTTCTATGAATTTTGAAATTGACTGGCATAATTAGTACAAGAAATGTGATATAGATGGCATCCTAAATATGGTTTTGAAAAAATCGAACGTTTTGATTTAACATAATGTAATTATCATCCAATTTCAAAAAGTTAGTTTGGGATGTAAATAGTATTTCGAACTGTGGTATGCTATCGAGAATGATGTACAAGATGACATTCTTTGTACAAATCTCAAACCTTTAAAAGTTTTATTTTTCGTTATTAGATCACAACTTTCCATTCAGGAACGTGTCGTGCCACTGATTAAATCAAGAGTTGGTAGGATACATAAGGTAGTTTAGGATCATGTTTATTGTTTATATCAAATTATAGTGACTTGGGGTGATTTATAATGATAGCTTCTAAATTTCAGGAAGGATAATTCAATTCACTTGATGCTTGAACATGGTGATCAAACAGTTGATGTCATAACAGTTAAATTACTTTTCTTTAGCTACGAATTTCGATGTTATCGAATTAAAACTCTATTTCCAGAATTGCCTAAACAGCTACTTTGACCCCGAAGTGACTTCACCGAAAAAAAAAGAATAAGAAATCGTGTGAACTGAACAAACAGTAACAAATCGGAAAGTAATAATATAGTAAGATAACTCCATATGATTTCCTTTTGGACAATCCTTAAGACCAGTTTTTTATATAGTAGGAAACATTAATTATAATTAAAATATACTTAATAACATATTTTTATTAATTTATCAATGTTTGTTACATTTATTTTAACTCGCTGAAGAAAATATAAAAAATAATTAAAAGCATCTCATATCAAAGATTTAAATGGACAAAAAAAACTTGGGTAATTTGAACAAACAGAATATTTTTAATTGCACACAAACTGGAAAATAATCATTTCTCTTTTGAAAAAAAATTTAAATTCAAAAAAGAAATGAAAATGAAAGTCTATTGAAGCGGATTTACTACTTGAATTATACATTTATCTTTACTGTTGAATTGAAGTCGATTAATTTCTTATTTATTGGCTGTCTATAATAAGGACGTCTGTTTCAATTGCCCAAGAAAGCTCATTTTTAAATAATTTTTAGAAAAGATAAAGTTTGCGAAGCTGTATTAGTTTCTTTTAATCAATATGTAATTTTTATTATAGAAGCAACAAAAAGAAAATTCCGAAACTCTTTTCAACTCATTAGAGTTTAATATCCTTTATAATGCTTAGAAATATATTCAACTATTATCGAAGCAAATGGAAATCTCTTGATATTTATGCTCAAGAGCAATTATTATAGAAAGTTTTATCAAACCATTCCTTTCAGTAGAAATTTATTTAAAACATACATTTATTTTTGCAATTGAATAACAGACATATTTCAATGTTTATCAGGCTAGGGATTAAATGCAAGAAGATTTGTACCAATATTAGTTACACACCGAGAGTGGTTTTCCCAAACCCTTCTTTTATTTCTTTAATAAAGCTGAAGATAGGCCTGTTTTCCCAAACAATTAAGACAAAGCATTGATTGTATAACTGCAATTAAAATCGCAATATTTCATACCAAATTTGATACACTTAAGACATTGCATTTTTTAGTTATCGTGTTTACATGCTTCTGAAAATACATATCGACATATAGCCACCCCATTGATAGATTTGTTTCCCATTTGTTTTATTATTTCAAATTTGACAGTGTTTGCATTGTAGATGTTTATTCTGTACACCGAATTTTATCGATCTAGCTCTATTTGTTTTTTAATTATCATGTCAACTAATATTTGAACAGCTGGGCAGATAGACTTCCTCTGAATAAAATTAGGACAAAATTTGATAGAAATCTACGAATTTGATGTAATGACTATATAACAAATTTTGATCGATCAAAATCTATATCATAGACAGACATAATGCGAAAAATAAAACAAACTTAATCGAGATGACCTCTGGAAAGTGTAATAAAAAGCGGGGGAAATAGCACAAGCTCAAGAATTTAAATTTTTCTCAGAAAGGAGTAAAAGTAAGAAGGTTTAAGCGTAATCCGCTTAGAGCATTTGAAAGTGGACTCTTCCATTCTAAACAGCATCGAGTTTAAGCACACTATACGTGAATTTAACACCCTATAATAAAATCCTTTACAAGAGTAAGCTAAAAGTTACTTAAACAATTTATATTTTCTTTCAAAAAACGGCAGAATAGGAACTCGGATAATATTAAAGACAGTAAATAGTACATAGCTATAATAAAAACAATTTTAAATAAATTTTACTATATAGTTATCAATATAATAAAAAGGACATTTTTCTGCCTGCCACTTTCGTTATATTTTATTTGCTTTTTAAAAATTGAGAATTCTTTTCTCAAGCTCACTAGTAGGTGGCGTCACTAGCATGGGATCAAAATTATGCTAATTATTAGAAAGTAATTCATTTCCAAAAATATTAAAACGTATTTTTGTCCAAAATACTAAAGACTGCAAAATTTCAAACCGTTAACTCATAAAAAAGTGAGGGAAAAATCAATTTGAAAATTCTAAATTCAAAACACATGAAAAAAGTTCAAGTATATCATCACGAAGAAAATATTTACTGGCCATTAAATTCCTTTTAATAAAAATTGCTTTGATGTTTTTTATAGATTTTCCCAACTTTTTATGCTTGTCCTTTGCATTATACCGATTCTCATGAAGTATATTTTATGAAATCAACATACTTGTTATAAGATCTGTATGAAATATGGTTAAAGCTTTAACAATGCATACGATGGGATTTTCACGTAAAAATATTGAATTCCAAGGCTATATTTATAGTAAATAAAATTAACAAGATATTTAAACTTATAGTGAAAATGAATATGTGTGATTTATTTACAGGTAAAGCATTAAAAGAAAATAGAAAATTAATTTAATGTTTATTTAACACAAATTTGTTTATAATTTTTCATAAAGAACTATCCGAATGCCTTAGAATTATCATTTTCTAGGCTTTAAAATCCATGATTCCTAAAAGTAGAAATTTTACTTTCATTCTAAAAAGTGATCTGTTACCGAATCAAGAAGTTTTACATAGATATTCCATAACAAAAAATGATTTTGTTCAAATGTTTTTGTTTCTTGTAAAGGAGGAAAGGAATGCTAAGATATTGTTGCAAAAAAATACCCTCATAGAACACATATTTTTCGAATATGTTTATGTATTGACCTAAATAAGCAATGTTTGTTTTCAAATATGACTCCAAATAAGATTTAAACTCAATTTCGAATTTAAAAAATTGAGGCATTCGTAAACACTTAACACTGGTTTAAATAGTTAACCGTATCTGTTCAATTCGGGGTAGCATAGAATTTGAAAAATGATACAAGGCCAAATATTTTTACACAGTGTCGAAGGCAATATATTTTATATTTAAATATTTGCAAGTAACAGAAAATTCATTTTGGACAAGTGATATCATTGCTTATTGTAGGTTTCTATAATTATGAATCATGTTCATTAGCAATCATTTCTTATAATTACCTCCCATTTTGTAAATTACAATGCAATATTAACAATATTAATATTGCACTATAATTTATAAAATAGTTTTTAGCTCGTTGATTCCCAAAGTTCAGTATTTTATTTGAATACTCTATCAAACTAAATTTTAATACTTAATATTTATCCTTTCTAAATAAGAATATTTTCACTTATTGATGAATGTGAAATAAAATAAAGAAAGAATAATAGTTTTTAAAATATGTCAACTAAACATCAGAAGTTTAGTTTATTTATATTAAGGTCCCATTTTGAAGCAACACTAGAGCTAGGACAAACCTAGTAATTTTGAACCGCGGTGTGATGACAAGGACGACACCTGAGCTGGCATGCCCCTCTCAAAACCACACCACCGGGTGAACGTAGGGCCCTGGCGGATTTAACATGCAACAGACCATTTTACAATATGGTCCTTTGGTTGAATCGGGTCTGAAAAATGAAACCTTACGACTACTGAGCCGAAACCTTAAAAACGTTTGTGAAATAGTTTGTTAGGTGGAAGGAGATAGAAGAAATGCGCTAAGATCTCGCATTTATGGCCAGATGCATGCAGTTTTTCCTGTTTTGAATAGTAACGCCCCTATGGTGTAAATTAATGTTGTTAGACAACTTTGGTAATGTTTTTCCGTATTTCCTACCACTTTCGAGTTAAAAGCGTTAGCTGCAAATTTCACTTTTAGGTGGCTTTCTAAATGATTTCGTAACAGTGTATAGCTCCTATCTGTGACAGGATACTTTTTTCACAACTGTGGGCGCCGTCGTTATGAAACTGGCAGGGCACTCAGATTTTAGCTAGTAGCCTGCCTTTGAAACCTTGACATATTTTGAACAATGCATATAATTATCTCAGGGAAACAACTTTCAATCCAACTGCCTTATATAGGGAATTTACTTTGGTTCTTTAAATACAAGAATTCCCAACCAAAATACATTAAACAGCATATGAACATAATCTTCAAGTACATCCAAGTTTTGCAGTTTTTGAAAGGCAAATTATTTCAAGGGTTAGAATAGACATTTTTAAAAAAGAATTTTAATCTCAAACATATTCTAATATTTTAATTCAATGAAAAGTATATATATATTTAAGACTGCGCAGTTTAAAGTTTATCTTCTGTTACCATGGTGATATCTAAAAATTACCTAGGTACATGGTACAGCTAGACGCTCCTTGTGTTGATAAACAAGTAATTTCGCTTGTAATTAGTTCCTTTTTAGAGAAATCCTCTCTATTAAATACGGATCATTAAGCTTCTAATGAAGCTATTCAGGAGAGCAAAACACTTCAGTAAAGTTAGAGATGGAGCGTGGCTAGATTATTCATGTCCTACGCAGAAGTTCAGAAATAGAATGCTGCTTGATATGAAATGACATTTTCTTTTATTGAAGCGTTGATCATGTATTTTGCATACGTTTTTAATTTTAATCGAGTTTTCAATGCACTAATGAGCATGAAATGTATTCTGAAATACAACTCCAATTTTCAAATGACTAGTTTCAAATGGAAAAATAATTCAGCGCATCAAAAGCTCTTAGCAAAAGATAATTTCTATACCAGATGGTAAGAAATCATCACTGCAAATGGCCCTTTATTATGGTATGGATTTCAAAAAGGGAATACATTTAAATCTGAAATCTATTTGTATATATATATTTTTTATTTCTCTGTATGTACAGGCAATAATTGCACGCATAATGTTGGGATGCAGATATTTAAAGATTAATCTTATTCTGTTCCAAAATCTTCGTTTTAAGAACTTCAACCAAACGTAGCTTAAAGTTTTTAAATTATATAAAGCATTTCATCACTAGAGTTTAAATTTGTTCGTATTTTTTAACATTTATATTGAATCTGAAAAGTCAAAAAAAAGTTATTTCAGTACAGAAATGTCTTGCTTTGCTTTAAAATCACAAAGCTATTTTTATTCACAAGAAACAAGGCCAGTAATATAACCCTTGCTCTCTTTAAAATCTATTAAAAGGTCTTTACAAAGATATATTTAAATTATTATACCTGTTTACAGGTTAAGAAATTAAATATCTAAAAAAATACATTTGGATTTTTAAATATATCTTTACAAAGATATATTTAAATAATTATTATACCTGTTTACAGGTTAAGAAATTAAATATCTAAAAAAATACATTTGGATTTTTAATATCTATGAAACTAAATATCTTTATAACAAGGTCTACAGGAAATGCTTTAGAAATCTTCAGGTAAATTTAAGCTCTAGATTATGTTATATTTACGCAAAAAAGAATTGACTTTTTTAGTGAAAAAAAAATTCGATTTTCAACTAAAAATTCATTGGGGGAGGAGAGGGGAGGGTCAAAAACTTTTTTCAACTCTAAATTATACGAATTTATTTATATTTTGCTCCTAATTTTTAAAAAAGAAAAATATGAATTGCTTGGAAGTACAGTATTCAAATTTATAAAATTTGTAAAGGGATCCTGAATATAAATTATTTTAATCACTTCGACTGAAATTATAACAAAATTTGGAAAGAATGTTATATTTAATGCATTTACGTAAGCATAACATAAAGCATACTTCTAGGGAATTTGGTATTATAGCGCATAATTTCTCAGGTAAGTATTTTAACAGACTTCTTTGTCAGCAGTTCTCCTATTTCGTATTAATACAGCAGCGGAAAGACTAAATCAAAGTGATGAATTTAACTCACCATATGCATCCAAAATCAGCATAATTAGCATTTGGGAAATAATAAATTTTGCTAAATTATTTATTAGCAATTTTTTTACTTTATGTATAGCTTCAATATTCCACCAATGCCTGTTATATTGCATATATACAAGTGATTTTTCTAAATATATTTTTAAAAAGTTGTTTATAAACAATGGTAATAAAGCAAAACTTTTTAAACAAAATTCTCGCTAGATTTTTAGATCCTGAAATGATTGAATTTAAAATAATTACAATGGAGTTTGGAAACACTATCAAAGATATTTGTGTCTTTCTTTTGAGTTGTTTTTAATCAACACGCTTAGTATGTTTTTATTTAATGGAAATTATATATCTCAAATTATGGAATAAAATTTGAAAATATTCTGTAAATTATTTTTCAAATATTTGATGAATGTTTCCTTTAATGATCTGATTTGAAACACGTGAAAATATGAGAATATATCTGCAAATGCATTTTGTAAATGAATCAAAAAAAATTTTATTTCATTCTTTTAAAAAATTTAACTATCCAGAAGTAAACACAAACAAATTTTATTCATTTCTCACCAAAATATAAATTAAAAGAAGGAACTACAATTTATTAATCTTATTTCTCATTTATAATTCAAATGTTAATAATTAAGGGATATTTGAATGATCTTGTTAGAATTGAAGTTTTGTCAATAATTAAATTAATAATTAAGATAATATTTTCAATTATTAACAGGTCTATAATAATGACTAAATATTTGAAGCCTTTTTCTTCGAATTATAGAATAAAAATAGAATGCCGAGATTTTTTTTCTTTCTATTAAAATTCATTGATTTAATCTATAAAATCAAATATTGATTTTGATTCGGTATATATTTGGTATATTTTGCTATATATTTGTTAAATGGCTTGAAATCAGATGCTGGTTTCTAAAGGACTGCAAAATATTCCAATTCTTTGTATGCAAAAATTGGTTTCCCATTCCCATGATTTCTTGATTTTTGAAGCTCTTTGATATATTCAAATACCTTGAAATTAAATAGATTTCGAGTAAACAATTTTATCAGCTAATAAAATAAAAAAAATTATATTTTATATTGTTTCTAATTAAACAAACTCATAATATTTGGCTATGTTTCAGAATTGCAGTATTCTCAATTACATTTGAAAAAGGCTATGTTAATCAATGTAATACAATAGGATTTCGTTAGAAAATTATTCGTTAATGTATCACTAACTTTTAACATTTATACTCATAAAATTACTAATTACTTTGTAGGGGTTTGTTTAGATTTTTATTAAAACATTTTGTAAATAAATTAGTTATTTTCTAAAATAAATTTCAGAGCCATTTATTATCAATTTTTCTCAATAAATTTTTTAAAAAGTTTTAATACTTTTTGTTTAATGTAATATTTAAAGTGAAAAAGAAACTGATATATGAGTTTAATCTTTCGTAAAATCTTTTATTTCAGTATTTATTTTTGGTAAATAAACTACTGAATATCATCAATAGAGATGTTTGGCGTTGAATATGTTCATTTTCCTCCAATGCCTTCAATAAAGCTTTAAAATACTTTTATTCAAAATTTGATAGTCATTTATTTGGCCAAAAAGCTCTTTAAATACAGGAATACAAGGTTAATTTGTCATTTTTTTTATTCCAATTCTTTGGTAATTCGATTTCCTCCTGTCCCTTGAGTTCCCTATAAGCATAGCATTGAAATTTTGCTTGTAATTGAATTATTCAGTTTATACGGAGTCGAAACAAAAAATATTGTATTTAATTCTTTCTTTTGTTAAATAAGTCTTTAACTTATGTACTTTTTGATGTTTAGAGAAGAATTTTTAGTCTTCAGTTGAGGACTTTATATTCAATAATCGCAGAACGTTCAAGTTCATATACGCTCGTTTATTGAAGTTATTTTCAAAATTATTAGAACTTAATTGTAATATCTTTATACTGCTGTTTATTAAAATGGGACATTTATTAAAACTCAAATAAATATTTACTTCACTTTTTTTTTTATTTCTAGACCCAGATTTGCTTATTAACAAATCTTCATTGTTAAAAAATTTACAATTCTATATTCTCTAACAGCCACAATATTTATTTATACAACTGAGAACAAACATTATGAAAGGACACTTTTATATTAACATTACTTTTTAATCTCTTAAATGCCAGGCACCATACTTGCATCGAATTAAATTTTTTTACATTTAATAAGCTAATATTAAAAAATTAAACACGTTACGGTATAATCTACGAATGCCTCAAATATTCTACGAATATTTAATTGAATAGGTAGGACAACTTATTTCCAAAATGAAGGTATCATTCAATTTGATATAAAAACAGTTGATGTTAATCTATGCATTATATAGCGGATAAAAATAATTAAAAATTTTTATTCTTAAATTTGTTACAAATTAATTTTTTCCATTGATATATCTAACTTTTTACATCAGAATTGAATTTATCTCTTAATTCATATATTTATTAGTTGGAAACCAGAATCAAATAATCTTCAAATAACTGACAGCAGAACGAAATAAATTGCGATATTAGAAAAACCTAATAGCGATTTAAAACAGGATGAATGGCACTGCTTATTTCTTCCACTGATTCAAAAATTTCTAATCAAATATTTTTTTACCAAGTTATGACAAATATATCATTTATTCAATTACGATTTCAAAAATAAATTCCAAAGTTTTTTATAGAAATTAACACACTATAAAATATCAAAGTGAAAAAAAAAACAGATCATTTGTGAGAATTACCTCATACTGAAGGATAATTGAGATTTTAATGCTTGCTAAATGGTATTTTAATACTACCTTCAGCATTCCAAATTATGCGAATTTAAACATATTAAGAATTTAGAGATTTCTTATCAGTTAACAGCATCAAATTTGTATATTAAGCCTTTCATCTGAGATAATGCAAAACATTACCAATAGTTTATGTGTATATAGTATAGGTCACCATTTAAAACATACACAGGGTTAAATCAAAATTTACTTCTTTCAGATCGATTGACTTGTTGGATTTTTTTTATAAGCGAAAGGGCTACTTATAACTACCTTGCACTAAACATGAGGTGAACTTACCGGTTTGAAAGAGGCCAACATAACACTGTGACCATGTTGATTAAGAATTAGAGACTCATAAAGCTTTTCCATAAAACTTTCAACAAACATGCTAAGCACACGAGCTTGTTGTACATTAAATACATCGCTTTAAATCAGATTAACTTTCACTGATGAGGTTTGAAAGTGAAGAGAGAGTTCCTGTCAAATGGAATTCTCAACATCTAATCAAGTTTCAAAATTCAAGATCTCTTGATTAATCGATTCAAATACTACTCTTAAATCTTCGAATCAGAAATAGAACTTTCGCTTTTCAAAATTATAAATTGAATTTAAATCCTTTAAAAACATAACAATTTAATTAAAAAATATACAAATAAAAATATATAATAATAAAAGAATATCCGCAAACATCACCAGTAGTTCTATGGATTCTTGTTAGTAAGACAGATTAGTTCCAGAATGGAGGGTATCATCTAATTAGATTACGAAAAAAATAATTAAAGAGTATAGCTTTTATATTTATAAATTCAAACATATTTTATTTCAAAATTTTATAACAAACGTGTCAGATATTCGCTCACATAAATATGCTAAACCACAGTTTTGCTTGCATTTGCAATTAAACTTCTATATCATATATATTACAACATATATCAATAAAAAAAGACATTTCAAAAATAATTGTCTGACAAAATCATAGTCAAATGAAGCATGGCGTCAAAGCTAAAATCAACCATTTTCTAAGAAGAGAGATCTTCGCGAAAGAAAAAAAGGGCTTAACGACTTATGAACAAAACTAAAAACTCCAAAAATGATACCTCTAATGTCTTTTCATTTTAAAAGGTAAGAAAAGTCATAAAACTTTGCAGAAAATCGTTAGTTATTTAAACACTACGAATTACGTCAAAGGATGGAAAGTTACGATGAATAAAATGATTTAATGTCGGAAGCCTCTCAAAAAGTGTAACCAAATTTTTTTGCAAACTATGTGTTACAAGAAGTATTAAGCAAGATATTTTACTTTGTTTTTATTTGTAAGCTGGGGTTTTTTTTATTATTGGTATAAATATACAACATTGAAATAGATAATAAACAAAGAGTTTATTTCCCATTTTATCTCAGAAAATTCAAAAAAAAATTATCAAGAATATTGTCATGCAGCATTTCCATTTCTTCCTCTCACCAACAATGTGGTTTAGAGAGAAAGCAATGGTTACTGCAATAGATTAATGTCCCTATTTTAACCTATATGTGCTTATTCTGGAATTGGCCTTTTATATTTCAGCCAATACCTGACAGTGCAGATTACATACAGACAACACCTGAACTCTCATACTATGCCAGTGAAAAGGAGTTTGACTCCGAATTGCTGATGTGCATTATTACTACAAAATTGGCTGGACTATAAGTTCCGAATTTGAACCTTTCTGATTTTCAAGCTGAAACTATCGTCAAACAATCACTGGCATGGCTATTGAAGTAAAAATTACCAAATTATGTATCAGTACAGACCATGATGGCTTGGTAGCACAGACTAATAGAGTAACTGGAATAATTCTATACTGTAATGAAGAGCCATATGTTTATTCTGCTCATGCATCTTCGAAACTCAAGCATCCTTATTTTAATGTATTTTTAAGATCCGGAGAGTGTTCGTTAACGGTTAAGAATCAGTGATGAGATTATTTTTCTAAAATTCCTACAATTCCTACTATTAGCTCACATTCTCCCTATTTATATATCTTGTTCGATTTTTCAATAGTAAATAAAATACTATATATTCATCCACTCAAGGGCAAGTAAATTTTTGTAAACTTGTTGTGGATGATATTTGATGTTACAGTTTTTTTCAAACATTGATTCATTAATTTTTATTAATTAATTAAAAACTAACTTTCTCGCCAAAATCCTTCATTTCCCCTCGGCCAAATAAGCAATAAATACATTTTGTTTTTCCTCACGCCAATGAGGTGAGGCTTAACATTCTTTCAGCCTATTCTGTTTATTTTCTTAATGTTTTATGCATTTAAAATTAAACATTGTAAATTGATTTTTCGGATTCATTTTTGAGGTACTTAAGAATTAAAATAATACAGAAAAGAAAATTAGAAATTTCTAATATATACTGTGTTACCCCAACTGGGGAGGTAAATTCACGCGTTTTGCATTGCCTCAATTGATGGTGAATCCTCGATTAGCATTGAAAATTCAACGCTAGAATAATTTTTTGATCAATTATTTATAGTAAGTGTAATTATCAGGCCGGGATAGCCTGTTTAGTAGGGCGTTGAATTCGCATTTCTTGTGCCGCTAATTTGTACCCACCAGCCGAAGACTGTGTGTGGGGGGGGGAACTAAATCTGTCGTTGTCACTAAGTTCTCCCTGCCTAAAGTAAAACTACTGGGGGTACTGGTTCAGAGGTTATCGTTCTCTGTTCCGTATCTAAATTACGATGTATGGATGAAGGAAATCAGCCCCTTAAAAAGGGTTTCTGACGTGTGTGAGCTGGAAGTCAGACTTCTACCCTCGGGTGCTCAGGGGCCCACGCCCTCAAAAGCTACTGCGTTTCTCCTTCCGTTGTAAAGCGGAACACGAGAACAACAACAATAATTGTAATTAGTTGATAAAAAGTTACTGACAAAATTTTTATTTGTTAACCTAAGTAGGAATTCATTTTTTATATCACTTGTTCTTTCGAATCTACTTGAAATCTATTATGCTATTTTATCTCTGCCTTGTTTTTATCGTTATCGGATAATTATGAAAGAACTGTTTAAAATTTTCACAAAATCATTCCATTCAATGATATCTTAATTCAGGAACTATGCTATGTTTATAAGTGTAGTGGAATTTCCCTGCGAAAAGTTAGTCTAGAAAAGCTTAAGATATAACTCAGAAAAGTATTAAGAATGCTTCTTTAGAAAACATTTCGTTCCTCCAAACCTTTTATTCTTAAGTACTTTCAAAGAATAAAATTAAATACCCTTAAAAAAATTACAGCACTCGTATAGTTTGACCATCATTAATAAGAGCACGGAATAATAGCAATTGTTACTTCTTGCAGTTTTTCCCACTTTAATTTCCTACTTAATCCCAGAAGAGAAGCAATCTTTTTCAAAAGAAAGAAATCGTTAATAGTATATCCCCACCAAGTTATAACAGTGCTGTTTTTGAGTAGCACAATGAATAAAAGGAATATTTCTTATATAACTTTGGCTTGAGTTATTACAGGTATATTAACCTTTTGCACTCTGAAAAATAATTTGATGCAAAATTATACAAAGATTTGTTTATTGCTATGAAAAATAAATATACGTAGTTCTTTTAAGTCGAATTTCTTTGAAAAATTAATCTACATCTCTTAACCAATATGTAGGCGTTTTTAACAATTACATTTGAAAAATAAATAAAACGTCAAAATGATGCACGATCTTGAATGGTGAGGCAGATGCACCATCAGAGTGCAAAGGGTTAAGGATTTTTTTTTTCAAAAAAAAAGAACTTTTAAATTACTTTCAACCTATTCAAAGTAAAGCTTATTTTTTCACAAAATTTTCATATTATTAGGTTAATTTATATAAAGAATTGTTCATTGTCATACAAATCACATCACAGTTATTAAAAAGTATATATATCTAAATCAGGTATATGATATAAGTTTTGGTGATTTATCTTTTCAAAATTGTCGTTGTTATGAAAAGGTACATTAAAATATTTTTTTCAATTAGCACAATATTTAAAAATAATATTTTTATATAAATTATACACGAATAAAAATTAGTTCTGGAATAGTGTAGAAATAAATTTTACTTAAATAATGTGACAGAATGTACAAAAAATATTTCACCGAGAATTTTATCGTATGACGGTTTGTTATTTTCAAGTTATTCATTTAGAACCACCTTCGGAGACCAGCCGCATAAAAGTCAACAATTCTGGTTGTTCACGGAACAAACTGGATTTCGTTTAATTCCAATTTGTTCTCTTATTTAGAATTTCTTTTCTCTAATGATTTGAGGTTCAAGGTTTTTTCAAAGTAATTTTTAACTTCGAATTGTAGTAAATAATGTTTAATAGTATTTTATTTGTTTTGTTCTTTGTCTACATGAAAGCCTTAGTAAAATTGTCTTTGCCCATGTCATATAATTCCATGTTATCGGTTTCAGGTACTCTTTCTTGCTCCTCTTGAATATCCTCTTGCATATTTGATTTCAATATACAAAATCTTGAAGTGAATAATGCAGATAAATATGATGAGAGATTGGCAGCAAAATTAAATGTAAATATTACCTCAAATTTAATATCAGAGGACTTTGTCCACAAATTTCTCACAAAAATGGTTGAAATAAAAGCAGGATCCATTAGGATATTATCTGAGATTTCAACAGTGGAGGCGAAATGCGTAATTCAATATGTATGAGTAATAAAAGATATATAAATAATTTTTAACGTCATAAATTATGCACAAAACTTTTTCTTTAATTTTTAAAATTAGAAGGGTAACCAAATTGAAATTATTAAAAAGACTGCTTTTGGAATTTTATAATGGAAGAAACATTTTTTGTGACATTTCCGGAAATTATCGACGACATCTGACGTAGTTTTCCATAATTTTAATTAAAATTATTGAAATTAAAAATAAATTTCAAAGATATTTTTGAATTTAAAGTATGCATGAGCCAAATATAGTTAAGTATTAAGTGCAAAGGTTTGTCCTGTCGAGTTGCAACAGACACTCATCTACTTTTATAATTAATAAAAATAAGTGAAAACGTTTAATAACATCAATGGCATTTCACGAATTGTTTTTATAATCAATCAGAATAAATAAGATTCATATGGATCGTACGTAAATTTACATTGCACTATTTTCAAAATATTCAAGTATATTGTAAAATTATTCCTCTCATGTTGAGATTTCGTTTTGTAAAAGAATTTTACAAACATTAACGTTATTATATACCCAAAGCTCGGATTTCGAAGAGTTCTCTGTTAGCTTATTATATATATATATATATATATA
>JAOUZG010027617.1:955171-969678 GCA_026289955.1 Argiope argentata | reverse complement strand
TGGCCGGTGTGTGTGTGTGTGTGTGTGTGTGTGTGTGTGTGTGTGTGTGTGTGTGTGTGTGTGTGTGTGTGTGTGTGTGTGTGTGTGTGTGTGTGTGTGTGTGTGTGTGTGTGTGTGTGTGATCAAGTAATATTACGTCTTGTAAATTCAAAAACCTTTCTTGGTTGAGGGTTATTGAATATGTGCAGGAACATTTCAATTTATAAAACTTAATGGAAATATTGATTGTTACAAAGAATTGGGGATATTATTGACAGTATTATAAGAACAATATACCACGAAATACTTAATAAAGAACAAAATAAACGGTAACTTAATAATGAAAAAAGTACATCGACAAATGAGAGAAAAGGAGGGTAGAATTCTCAATTTAAAAAATCGGTAAATAAAAGTGCAAATATCCCGAAAAAAGCATAAAAAAGAATGGATATTTAAAAACAAAGACTAAAAGAGTAATAAAATGTAACGGAATCTATTTTTATGGAGGAAATTATGGTTTCAATTCTTTAAATTTTGATGTCAATTTAGTGAGAAAAAAATATTTTCGTTTTCAGAAAGATTTCTATCACTTTTCTGATCTTGGCCCTTGAGATTTGGTTTCAGAGGACTCTTTCCCACCAAAGTTGTTCTAGCATGCTTGAGGGTTTCATGAAAAGAATTGACCTTGTTAGAGAAGAACTGATCTCGCAATGCAAGGAGCTTCCCAGGGGTCACTTGTCCTGCAGTTAAGTCTCTAAAGTAATTTAGGAATTCGGTGGACACCTTATGGCAAACATGATTTCGCAGTTTTGCTCCAATATTGGAAACATTTCACTTAAAGGAAAATGATATTGGTACTCTTCTCTGTGGTAGAAAGAATGGGACGTTATAAAGCTTCTTTTTCAGAAGATTTCTGGGTGTCAGATGTTGCTTGGGAATACCTTCCTCTTTGAATTTATTGCATGAATATCCGCTGTGTGCCCCACGGATTTTTTTTTGTATGCAGCCTATATGATGTTTAAGAGTTCAAAACGATATTTTAGATTTTGGGTAAATAAGTAATTTGGTTTGAGTGAAGAAATGGAAAGAATGCTCAACTATCTGCTCAGATTTGAATTGATGATATTGATTTGAATTGGTAAATGCTTCTTTGATAACGAATAACTCTCCGTGAAAAAAAAAGAAAATGTTTCAGATTTCAGTTATGTCTTTCATTAAAGCCTTAGAGTCGTTTTTTCTGACGTAGAGTTAACTGCCTGTTTTTCCTCTGTTTCGAATCGTCTCTGTTCATAATGATTTCGTCAGAACAAAAATTGGGATAAGAAAGATTCGATCTTCAAGGTAGAAATATTCAAGATGAATTGTTAGCGAAATATTTTCTTCATAATGAATGGAGTCAAAGTTCTGATAGTTTAAATGTCTGGTTTTCCCAAACTAGCTTATATATATAAGCATAATTTTTGAAGCAGAATCGTGTGACCAAAGTCAGAGAGAAGGCACTTTGACATTTTAAAGCTTCGTTTTTATTCCATTCCGGGAGGCCTAATTTATGTAAAAGCAGAAGCGATGAGAACGCCAGTGCAGAAAAAAAGCACAAAAACGAAACGAGGAATAGTTATTGACAATTTTATCCCCATGATTATATACTGTGATATTTCGATAGCGATTTCTTTACACATCTCGACCCAGGAAAGGCAATCATAGGGAATTTTTAGAAAAGTATGTTTAGGTCAGCAATTTTTTATTCCTTCATTCTGAGAGTGTGAGCCGCCATAATTGACATTTTTACAAAGCTTATTTTGAATTAAGTGAACAAAAAAAGTGGAATGGGATCAGGAAATAAGAGTATTTTATAATGAAGTTGATATAGGCTAAATTAAACTGAAAGTTAGATTTTAAAATATCATTACACATACATTTATAAAACTGAACTTTTTAAATATGTTATAAATATATATTATTTTTCTTCTTCTGTTTTAAATTGCGTTTTCTGCTTAAGAAAAAGAAACGAAAGGAAGGGGGGGGGAGTGAAAACATGTCGTAATACCCAAACAAATTGCATTTTGTTATTTCGAAAATATTGCTCTTGAGCGCAAAAACCTGTAAATAAAGCAGTAGTTTTTGATTATTATTTATAATTCTTATGTTATAGGAAGAGTTTTCGAAATTAAATAAATTTTGTAAAAGAAAATAACTAATTAAATTTTAAAGTGATGCGATCTTAACTATTTGATTGTCGCGTGACTCATATGAGATTCACACTTAATATCTAAGTAAATATCCACTTCTCTACGACCGTTAAGAGAGCAAAGAAAGGGTCATCTAATTAGATACACATTCGGAATTGCAAGGGGTCATGACGATTAAAATGTAAACATTCTGTAAGTCCTTTTAATCTCAGAATACGTTATTCCATAATTTTCTTAACTATTAATAAGTATCAACAACACACTATATGTTTATTAACTTCTTGCAAGGTGAGTCTTAAAGATCATTGCTCTTTCCTTTCTGTTAAATCCACAGTCAGAAAAAAAAGGCTTATTAATCAAATGTTAATAGGCTACTCTTAAAAATTGCTCTTTCTTTTACTTACTCTATGTTAAAGGTAATTTATTTTTAACAATGCCAAAATTAGAATACCTCTAAATATTAGCTAAGGTTTTTCCTCTGAAGGGTTTTTTTCTGTAAAGTTGTTTTAGACGGTACATTAGTTAAAGCTTGTAAAAAGCCGAATCTATTCGGCATTCCTGGCTGACTATTCTTTCTTAGGTTTCTTTTATAGTTAATTTAATGAATCAGTACCTTTATTAATTAACCATTATTGATAAAATTAAGCTAAACGACTGGAATATGAGTAATTCTGATACAAAATTCATTGTCAGAATTTCAGCGTCATGGGATCATATAAATTTTTCATTGGTTTTAATAAGTTTTGTAAGTTCTATTTCTTCTTTATTCAATTAAATCTTAATATAATTAAATCGAAAAATAAGTTTTTTTGCTTGCAGGAAATTAAATCAATTAATTTCAAACCATTACGTATGCTGTGTTCAAATATAATAGAATAAGAAATAAATGCAAGGTACACATTGTAAACTATTATGTATCTAAATCTATAAGAAATTCGACTTATTGAATAGCAATATCACTAATATAATTTAACTTCTTTCATCAACTCTTTGTGGTTTTCCAACCTCCAATAATCTGCCTACTAACCAAATATAAGAGAGAAAAAAAACTATCTAAATATATATTACCTATCTGTGTTAATCACGATTTTGATCTCAGCAGAAGAAGGACTATTTCTTTACTTGCACAAATATTCCTTTGAAACAAAATTATAGTGATACTTGAAATTAAATATCACTTTCTTCGATTTATTATTTTCTCAATTTCAAATAAATACGCACTTGACGTTTTAAGTTCAAATAATATGCACTTAATTTTTTAACACTTATAAAGTCATAACTTATTTAACGTTAAACAGAATCTTCAAAGCAGCAAAAGTGTCCTCTCTCGTATATAACTGGAATACGGCGTATATTTGATTTCTTCTTTGGAAAGAGAAAATAATCGAGTTACTTTTTCCTTTCTCCATTTGAAACCGAAATTTATTAAGTCAGAAATTTTGGTGCAAAAATGATATAATAGTATTCACATCTCTTGCCTGCTGTGTGTTTTGACATCTTACTTTCACATACATACAAATACACATAGTTATCTAGCCATGGATTTAGTCCAACTGTTCCTAAATATTCCCAATGCAGATGTCGGTGCCATATGTTAAATTTCCTATACCTAATACACTGATTTGAGTTATAGTGCTTATATGCATATAAATAGCCTTTCTTCTGAAGTATTCCACTCAAGATTAGATAGATATCGGCAATTTTGATGTTGCGATCATATACAGAATTTCGGTCTTCTAAGTTAATGAAGGATTTTTTTTACTGATACTCAATTTAAATTGACACTTTCAAAACTGTATTTTTTTTCCTGAGTGAAAATGCCTGAAATGTTCGGCTTCGTTGAATTTTTTGACGATTGCAACTCTTTCAATACTAGGTTTACAAGAAGGAGGAAACAACGAGAGTCATTTCAGATATTCATGGTTATGAATACCTTCTACCAACACAATGTCAAAATGGCGCAAATTAATTAGCACGTCTGGACGTAATACAGAAAGCATGTTTGCTTAAAAAAAAGACTTTTCTTTTAGTATATTCTTTCCAAAATCAGTTTTCGACCATCATGCTCACAGCTTGAGTCATTCAACGATAAAAGACTACGGGTGATTTAATGAACGAATTAACTTTATTCCAGTCGCCTCATTATTGCGAAAGAATGGGGGCTTATTTTACAATCCTTCCGACTAACCTAGTTTCATGTTTAGGAAGAAAGAAATGTTAAAAAAATTTCTTGAATTGCTTCCGGAAATCACATTTGGCGAATTGGTATGAATAGAGTATACAAAAGAGAATTTATTATTTGCTTTGATAATGAGCTCAAAATATTAGTAAATTATTTATCTCGAGTTATGAATTTCTTTCATTAATTATTCTCCTTGTTTATTTTGTTTCTTAATTCAAAACACATAAATCAATATTATACAAGCTACTTAATAATTTTAAAGAAATGGTGATTTCTTTTACAATGCATCCAATTAGATTATCTTAGAGAGAGAAAAAAAGCTTAATATAAAAAGCAGCTCCATTTTTTAATTACTTAAATCACAATGAACAATTAAAATATTTATAAAAAAATGACACTTTTCAAAGATTGTGAGCAAATAAAGCACTAAATATTAATAGAAAAAATTCTAAGAACAGCGAACGAGATGATGATTATAAGGATAATAAACAAGTTAGGGTAAAAAATTGCTTTTAATATGAATGAGTTTTTAAAACTCTAATATATAAAACAGCCATTTCCGTTAAAACAACTTAATAACACTAAAGTATATAGATTGAAAATTTCTTTCAAAAGAATAAATATAATTTCTAAAAATGTAATGCTCGAAAACATTATTAGTTATTTTTAGTGACGTATTAAACTTTGGTTGATAATATTAATAGCAAAAAATGGATAAAATATAAATAAGAAAAGTTGGTTCAAATAAAACCCATTTTCATAGATTTTCACAATGTAACGTATTAATGCATAAAAATATTGCTTTCTTATCAATTTTTATTCAGTTTATTAATAAATGGATTTAAACAGCTTTATTAAATTATTACTGCCGAATAAACATTTATCCGTTCTTTTAACTGCATTACTTTTACTTGCACTTGCACTTACTTTTTTACGCATCAAAATTCTCCCCCTTTTACAGTTCATAGTTTTAAAGTTGCCTAAATAGTTATACTGCATTGTCTGTTTTTGGATTCGTTTTGTGGCTCTTTATTTAATTTGAATAAAATGTCATTGACGATACGCAAACCTCAATTCAGAATTTTTCACGTTGAAATGCCAGTAATTGAAATTTTCTTGAAAAAGATTTTTTACAAATGCAGATATGCAAGCCGTATTTGTTTTTGTAAAAGTATCCTTGAAACTATTTCAAGAAGCTAGAGCTAAATAATCACACAAAAAAATTTAATTGTGATTTTTGATGTGTAACCTGTTTGATGTAAAATAAGATTTTCTTGGAGTAATCTAAGTAATATTTTTCAAATCTTGCAAAACAAATATTTTATCACTTTATTTTATTTATGGTTTTCAATTAAAACTCTCCAGCAGTTTTTATTAAAAGCAAACGCACATATATCTTTTGTGGTTTCATTTTATTATTCAAAGAAACGAAATCTCTAAGGGTTTTAACCCATCAATATTTCGATGTAATTGACATGTTCTGTTTCGGAAAATTGTTGTATTAATTCAACTAAATTTCATGAAGCACTCAAGGTGTTAAGGACTTCAATCCAATCCTTTCAATAATTATTGTCTAAAGCAATTATAGCTTTCAAGTTTAAAACACGATAATGTCATATACTTGCGTTTGACAATAGTTAACATACTAAGCAAAGTGCTTCAAATTATCGATGTACACATATATTAATATAAATAGAAAAAGCAATATATTCTTTTTAATTTTAATTTTTTTATGCACTTAAGATTTTTTAAACCATGTATGTGTAAATAGGTCTTCTAAAACTTTTGTAACGCACCTGCAAATCAACACATATTACGCAACCCTACTTTTCTTTTGACATCATTCTTTTTTATCTAAACTGTGCATGTATAAGTAATATCTGTCAAAACTTACAGAGCGCACCTGAAATCAGCTCGCATTACCCAGAAAGAGTTGGCAACTGAGTCTAACAATACACTGTATTCTGCATCTTTCTAAAAAAAAACATTTTAAAGCAAAAAAAAATTAAGAAAAGTTTTTAGAACTTAATGCATGGGAAATAACTTTCATTTAAGTATCTTCTCAAGTTTTTCTTTAGAAACAAATCTATTTTAAACTTTTGAGCAAAGTGGGCTAAGGCAAATTATAATTTTTAAATGTTTTCAAAGTTTGCATTTGAAATTTACTTACCATATAAATGCTGAAGACAACAGTTGCTTAATTTTGCAAATTAAATTTAAAGAAATAAATACGAAGTGTTTTAACCATGTGGATATTTGGCCACTACCCAATAAACTAAAGGTTGTCAGCCCGAAAAATCAGCTTGCGCTTCCATCTCTGCTAAATCACCCAATGTTTTCGAGATCCGACGTTTTCCTCTGAAACAGTGGTTGGCGAGCAATTCTTTCGCCAGCGCATGTCGCCAAGCAAACTTGTCGAAGTGGGCAGAACTTCCAAACTTAGCGCATTTTAATTCAAAAAGTTCCAATAATGTTTGTCTGAACCAAAGAGAAATGGCGAAATAACAAAACTGCATATTTTTAACCGTAGTTTCTGAAAAAAGTTAAATTTATCTTGTTGTGTCGGACAAAGTAAACATCGGGCAAAATTTATTTTTTAGGTGAGGGAGTATATTATAATAAACTCATTACATTGAACTTGATTCTACTATGATATAGCTGAATTCCACTATAATAACAAAGCGTTAATTTTATAAATAATTATATACTCTTTGAAAAAAATACTTAGAGCAGGTGCTGCACATAAATAATTGTTGAAAAAAGTCTAGTGTAAAAAAGTTATTTATGTTTGATTTTCATTATTGTTACGTTTCAAGTAACATAATTTCATTTAATATTTCTAAAACATACAGATAATTTTTATATGCATTTTTAAATTGTTTCATGCTTGTATAGAAGTAAATTTCACTCATTTCCTAAAATTCTGAAGTTCCGTAATTTGGAAATGTTGTAGTCTTTTGGCTATATTTTAATATTTTCAAAAACTAAATGTTAGTTAATTGGTTGATTTCAATTCTATTTTTATTCCATATAAGTGTCGCTCTTTGACAGTAAATCCCATGGAAAAAATTAAGATACCATAATATTTATAGGGAATCATATAGAATTTAAGAATTGCGAAATATGTTTAAGATTAAATAGTAAAAGTTGCTAAAAATTCAAAAATATTTTTAAAGCACAATTTTATTTGTATACTAAAATATAGAAAATAATATTTTTATTAAAATTCATAAAAGCGTGATACATTGAATAAAAAACCGAAATACAGTACACTAACAATGCAATATAATTAAAAAATTAAGCTAAAAGGAAGAAAATTTCTTAAAATTTATTAAGAATTATAAAGTATTATGAATGTGAATATAATTTGATTTTTCTAGCAATACTTTGCTCTTTTGTGAATTCCCTTTGACTCCCAGATTTTTTTATAAATAAATTCATTTCTATTTTACACTAATAAAAATGTGTATTCAAGAGGATTTTTTATTCAAATAAAACAAAAAAATCTTTCATTTGTAGATATTGAGCATGTTTTTAATTGATTTTTTACGACCAGTAATGTTTACAATTGTACGTTCTATTTTTAATAAAGCTTGATAAATATATTTGAATTAATTTTATTTAAATAGGAGGACAAAATTAATACGATTTTTTTTTTCATTTCTTCAGTAACTTCATATTTTATTAAAGAAAAGACTTTGGTGTGATCAGATATTGACAATTTTTCTTCCCTCATTTTTTCAGTATCTTAATATTTTATGTCCAAGAAGAAACGAGCCGTGACAAAACATGAAGATTGTGTTTTTTTTCAATGCAAAGAAATTTCAGAGCCAAACTCAGAGGTTAGGTGCTTGAAACGGTCGCAGAATAAACTATGTATAACATTGGGACTTTTTTTACGAAGACTTAAAAAATAGATCAAAAAAAGAAAGCAAGAAGTAGAATAGAGTGAAAATGGATTTTATATTTTGCATTAATGAATAGCATAGGCCATTAATATTGAGTCATGTTTAAGAATGGGTATAACCTACCAAACAAAAAAAAATATTTTATACTAAAACCTTGTCATTAAAAGATTTGAGATAAATTCAAGGTTAAATGAAAAAAGGTTATTGTATAAAACAGTTAATTAAATAAGTATATACTCTTTTTAAATATCGAAAATCATTTTTTCTTCATATTTTTAAGCCAAATTTATCGTACCTTTTCATATGGTTTTTCTACTTTCATATGATAATATGTTCGTAAAAAATATCATGGCGAACATATTAATTATAGGAAAAATTATCGGATTTTAATATCATGGAGAAACTTTTAAAAACATAAATGAATGAATTGCCTCATAATTTTTTATTTTAAATCTTTTCTCATTCTAGATAAAAATTAATACCAAAAAGAGCAAACTTCTGTAAAATATCAGATTTATAGAATCAACTCAGGTTATATGCCAATTTAATTTTGAATTCCATATCATAGATTTATAGTCTGCTTGTAACATTACATCACAGCGCACAAAGTTTAATTGGATTTTAACTGAAATATATATCATGTTAGCATCATGTTCGAGTTTATTCACTTGATATGAATTTGATTCACTGCCTTTTGTTCGGATTTTTCAAAAATATTATTCATTTAAAGAAATATTTAGTGTTTTCCAAACAAAGCGAAACTTTTGACTCGTTAAGAGTTGATGAGCTTATACCATGTATTTAACACTAGCTAGGTAAAAAATATTAAGATTCATGTTACATTTGCGAATTTTTATGACGTTGAACAAGTACATAATTCTGCATCCCTTCTATGGAAAATTAATATGATTTCTAATAGTTTATACTTTAAAAATATCGGCAACACATTGATGGACAGTACTCCCTCAAGTGTCAAGCTCATGAAAATGATATCACAAAACACCGTACGGAGTAGGCATGAAATTTAGTTGTGTCTCAGCAGACACTATCAACTAGGTTGCGCTTTCCAACAACATGTTAATTAACTTTTGAACAATAAATAAATTACTGGGAATAATATATTCTTTGAGCCACGCAATACTCTTAATCCATTATAGCTTTCTTAATGTTTAAAAAACTGCATATAATTTCGAAAAAATCCGTCACATTTCTACAGTTTTTAATAAGTTCAATTTAAAGATGCATTTTCATTTCAAAGAAGTATTTAATTTTAGTGTATTGTATTGTATAATTTAACTTATCCTTAATTCTTTATAAAGATGAAAGAAAATCTTGTCAAAGGAGGAATTCATCAATGTAAAAAAATATTCTTAATTAAAAAAAACTAAACATTCTTCAGTGATTTTAACTTTCTTTTTATCTTTCTTATTCTGCCCTCCCCCATACCCACTGTTTTTATTCTGAATTTTGTGTCATATTGAGCTGAAATTTCTTTAAAACGTTGGTAACATTAAAATTAGTTAGTATTGTCATATGTATAAGTCTTTTCAGCTATGTCACTTCTCAGCGACATGCTAGCATTTATGTAAAATTAAACGTTCATTTCCCCTATTTCTTCAGTCTTCATGTATAAGGTACAACCAATTACAGAAGCGTTTTCTTGAAATTCATGTTTATTTAACGAGTTTTCTACTGGTAAATTTTAATTTTGTTATTAAATTCCAAATCATTTTAATCAGTATCGAATTGAAAAAAGCTCCTAATTTTTCTTTAAAGATTAATCGTTTCTAATACGTCATTATGTTTCAAGAAAGGTACTTAACCATAACTATTAACAACTCATCTGAACTACTGGTAGTTTGCACCACAATCAACCTCACATCCCTCATCCTCCCGCCTTCACACATGCGGTCCAATCAATCACGGGATTCCTTTCGTAATCTTTGCATTCACTTGTCTAGTTTAGTGGTGAGGTATCCGAATAGGCATAAAGCTATCATTCCTTTTAGTAATTAGGCACTCTGGGTTACTATCTTAATGGACATAACTAAAGAATGCTGCTATTTCTTCTGAAAAGAACAATTACACCCTTCCTTAAAAGTTCATGACTATTGTGAAAACCCTTATAAAGAATTTACATAATCAATGCATTTAACTCGTCTTTTCAAAAGTTTATTGTTTACTCATTTGTTTTTTAAAAGATCGTTGCTTACCACTTGTTATAGAAATTGTTATTTTCCCAGTTGTTTTCGAAGGAAAGTGGTTTCTTGACCGTATTTACTGTGGTATAGTCATTTGATAATTTGTATGCTTTTAATTCTTTCTTTTTTTCTCTGACAGAAAGAAATGAAATATTTGAATTTTGTTGATTTGACAACGAGGATATGAAATTCAAATGAACAAATAATCAAATTCAGTGAGCCGCAAAAAATGCTTAACTTTTTTATAGAAACACAAGTTTATTTCAAAAATATAAGATTAAAAAGAAACAGAACTATGGTAACGTTAATGCTTTTCCTCGCGCTTGTCATGTATTTGCCACTTGATGATATGTCTTGTTCACAGAGAGTATAAAATTAGTTTCGTTAGTAGTTCAAGTAGATAATTTGTGAAAATATTCATCAACTTTATAAGTACTTCCAAATGTTAAAAAAAAATTATCATGTCAGTTTTTGAAAACGTTCCGTAATATATTTGTAAAACTTGACAGTAAAATATTTGTAAAATCCAGGCTTCTGAATACTATTAACGTAATGATGATAGCTGAATACTAATGGAATAATTATTATTAATATTTTATCGGCTTCTAAAATATTTCATGCTGTTGGCGAGAAAAGGGTTGCGCTAATGTAACATGACTAGAAATTGGTCATTAGTAAATGTTGTAGCTTGTTATTAATAATAAGAAATTTTTATTAAAAATTTTGAACAAGGTTGTCAAACCTGGTGGCTGGCCAGGTTTAACGTTAAATATTTATTATGCTATAATTAAAAATCAGATTCTCACTGAAATCGTTAGAAGAACATTTCCAGTAAATAAAAATTACTGTGTAGATAAGTTAATTACAGTAATAATACTTAGTTTTCTTTATTAAATTCCTTTTTCCCCTCTCCTTTAATATGGTGTAAAATGCGAACAAATGCAACTAATTAACATTATTATAAGATAACAAAAAGGAAAGATGTTCCCTTTTTGAAACAAAAAAAAACTGCATTAACTGTTTTTAATAGAATGGTTATTCCCTAGAACTTTATTTTTAACGATTTTCTTTTTTTATAACTTACTGATATAATTGTGCACGAAGACGATGAAAAGTTTTTTCACGATTGCATAACTGTTTAATAGACTTAGTATTCCTGACGCGCAACAAGCAACTCATTAAACTTTCTGTATAACTAATCATTTATTCTCGAAAAAAATTTGCTTAAGTCTTTTAAAACGTAAAAGTCAAGTTCTTAAATATTTAATGATTCATAAACATGATAATAATCGGATAATTTTCTCAGTTCTTCTTGGCGAGAAGACGGTTCAATCCGCTTCAGTTTCTCTAAATAAAATCTGAAATATTATATTATTTTAATGAAATTGAAAATGCATGTTGCTTATATGTTTCTTCAGGTAAATAAGTAGACTTTACAAGCCCAAAGCTACAGAATCAAAAAACTGTCGCATTTCCTACCATAAACATCATTAGATAGACAATCAACTAAATATTTCTGATAATACTGTAACAGAATTGCGAAACATTAAAATCTTTACATTTTTTATTGCTTATATTATTCTGACAATTAAAAAATTGCTTTTCCTCAGTCATTAATTTTCCGTTAGCTTGTATTATATTTCAAAAGAAGTGCGTTATTGTTAAATTTTCACTTAATTTAATCCTTTTTCCATCAAATTTAGAGGGGAATATGCTTTCATGCGTGTAAAACAACTGATAGTTCTTTCTTTTTTAATTAATAAAAAATGCAATTATTCCCAATATGCGATAAATGTTAAATGGAACAGTGTGAGTACTTAATGTATTTTGCTCTTGATTTTGTTTTTTAAAGAATGTTTCTTTTATATAAGTTTTTATTTCTTAATTTTTTCATTGTTCCTATATTTCTAGGAATGAAAAGATTATATTTAAATTATTTTAGCTCTATTTTTGACATAATAAAGAACTTAGTGATAAAATAGTTTATTTGGAATGGCTATAGATATTTAAGTATTGAAGAGCTCACTTGAATACAAATGTAATGCATCATAAATTGTTGTGTAAAATATTTTCACCTTTCTGTATGGAAAGCTTAGAAAAATAGTGTCAGCATAGGTTTTGATCTCATTGTTGATCAGAGCTAAAAATTAACAAATTCATTTTAAATAGTCCTTGTGTAATTTCATGAAGATAAAAAAATCGAATGAAACTAAATATTTTATTTAATGCTCCACGAATTTTTAAAAATATAATATGAATAAATAATTATCAGAACACTTATTTTTACTTCTAATTATTAAAATAAATGCCTATATATGCATCAAAATGTTTTCTTTGTTATAATTCGCGTAAGTCTAAGAATAGTTTCGAAGTCTTTTGCTTTTTTTTGAAATCATAATCTCACAAAGGCATGATGGACAGTTAAATCTTTTGATTACTTAAATTTTGAAAGACAAGAATTAATTATTTTAGTGAAATGGTTCTCATTAAAAACAAACTCAAAAAACGATATAATATATTAAATAAACGAAAAGAAGTATTCATTGTACACAATGAAAGTTTAAGTTGATCAATTTGTAATGAAAGCACATGGTTTGTCATCGCACTATTGAGTAGTTTTAAATTTTACATTTTTGAATTAATGAAATGAAATGATGAATGTTTTAACTAATGAAATGAAACGAAGTAGGTCAGATAAACAATACATAAGTAATGCTAGCAATGGTAGGATTCAGCAGATTTGCACCGATTCGATAGAATCGATATCTGATTTTTTTAAGAAGTTCCGAGGATCGTATCTTAAAATAACACTTGTAATCAAGATTCTCTATAAGGCTATTATCAGGAATCCATTATCAAAACAAACCTAATGTTTCCGATTTCAGAGAAGAAATAAATTGAAATATTCCAGTTAATTGTTGCTATTTAATTGGAATGTTGATGAAGTATTAGAGAGAGAAAGAACAGCTCATACTCAGCAGCTAAGTAACAATTTATCGGACCTGGATTACCGAATTAATCTTAATGGGTTTCCTGGAAAGGCTTTGAAATAATCGCAAATGACAATTTCGAAATTTCAATCATTCACAGGTCTAAAAGTTTATCAGAATAATCAAAATAAGTGAAATTCTGGTGATGAAAATCTTGGGGAAAATGTAGGTCGTAGAAAACTAAATGGTAAGAAAATGGAACCACAACAAACATAAAATAAACATAGCATATAAAAATTCACAAACATTCATTAAAAATAAAAAGGTGTATTTTATAGGTGTGACTGAAATTTCCTTTTGTATAGAATATTGTTTATCGGCCTCTGAATTTTCAATAGCTTTTATTTTGCGCTCCAAATATCTGATAAAAAATTATTTTCTACTTTTCAGAAAATTAATAAATATTTGTTTTATTAAAAGTTCTTTGTATTATTTTTTATTCTTTGTGCAATAATTCAGCTAAATTTGGAAATGTATTTCAAACTTTAGTTGAATTCCATGAAATTCAACCTAAAAGTTTATATCCATTTATATTTCCATCTACTTCAACAAATCAAAGCTTATCAACAACCATTGAGATGTCAAAACGTTTTGTATGCCACTTTTTTATGTGTGTTTAGTAATGAATTTTGAATTTTTTATGCCACTTTTTTAGTGTGTGTGTTATAGTAGGTTTTAAAAATCTATCATTGTATTTATTAATTTCAAGTTTGAGTTATTGCATATTATGTATTTTCTGTAAGTCCATATGATAATATATAGATATTTTTATTTCTTAGTAAAATTATTATTAATAAGTAATTTTACGATAATACATTTACCTGATGTAACAGCCCACATGAAGGAATTTTAAATTTTAATTCGTGAAAACTGAATACATTAATATTCGTGAAAATAAGTACATGTACAAGCTTTTGGAAACATTTGAGATAAATTTGTTGAAATATTAGCTGAGACAGCAAGCTCAGATTTCCCATAAAGCCGCAAGAGGCAAAATAGTCAGAAGGGTACATCTGCCAAAGTTCCTCGATTACATTTACATTAAATAAATTGAGCGT
>JAOUZG010027617.1:921190-955161 GCA_026289955.1 Argiope argentata | reverse complement strand
CACGCTCTGGTTGTTTTCTAAATAATTAGGGGATAGAAATTTGTTAAAAAAATTGGGAATGATAAAATTTAAACTTTTTTACTCAACCTTATTCAGTCATTCACCACGAAATGGATTTCGCCTCCATTAAATCATACGAACACTATCGCTTTAAACTGCCTGAATTGTCGTTACAGGGTTAAATGTGGCGTAATGTAAATTTGGCACAAAATGAAAAAGATTTCAACAAAATTTTATAATATAAGATAGGAATCTATATAAATCGTTTGCACTTTTATGCTCTATTTTTTCGATCAGATTCTTTATTTGCTTGAATAATTTGAGTTAAGTAAAATAAAGTATTCGCTTCTGAGGTGAATGTGACTTATAATGAGGCTTTCATGAATTTACGTTTTTTTTTATTGTGTTTTAAGCAATGATACTGAATACATTGATTTTTAACAGAAATATAGGATGCTTCTTTCGTATCAGCTGATTAAATATTTACTACGCCACTGCAATTCAATAACTACCCATTCATTATTTAGAGATGAAAAGGAAATTGCATAAAATTTCCTTGGATAGCAACATTTTATAATGATGATAATTTTGGAAGTTCATGGAAATTAAAACAAAGAATTTAACCACCTGTGACAGAATTTAAAAAAAGAGGATTAAAAAACGGCAAGGGATGAAAAGTAAAACATCCAATACTTTAAACATTGTTTGTCTGCTTAAACTCGACATTTTTTTTATTTAATCACAAACACAAAATTTTATTGTTAAAAATTATTTCATTTGAATTTAAAAACTATTCCATTTAAAAAATATCTTAATACCTTTTTTTTCAAATCTATTTAAGTAGAATTCAATCAAATATTTATCAGCTTCAAAGTTTTCAAATATGAAAAGGATAAACATAAAAACTTCATAAAACATCACCTATTTTTTATGCTTACATTTTAAAAGACGTTTTTCTTTCTGTGTAAATTTAATTTTCTGGTATACAATCAATACTTGTGAGCAAGAGTTTCTATTCTGATTAATCTAAAGGATTCAGAAAATCAGATTCTGAAGGATAATTTTTTAATTGCAGATTTTGGAGAAAACAGAAAAGCGCTCTCCCTCTTTTTAAATCTTTGCAAGACATCATCTGGTTCTTCTACCAACAAGAATTGTGGCATTAATTCCTGTCTTTTATCATTAGCAATAAATCGATCCATCGCTGAAATGGTGGTAGATGGGATGAGGGAAGTAGCATGATCTACGATGTGATTCGATTGGCACAAGGATTACGTCCCCTAATGAATTATAAGTATGACAGTTGAGCCGATCCATACTCAAAGTAGAAAAATCTTCTTGATTGGCATCTGTGATGCCTGTAGGAGAAAATTGCATTTATAAAATCAGATGGAATTGTCTTCCCAAAACTTTCTAGCACATTCTCCACTAAAGATTCACGAGCACTTTACCTAATATTGGCGAATAGTCATTGAGAAATATAGACTTTTGTCATAAGTCTATAATTTTTACTGAGTTCGTCGTGCGAATATGTAATTTAGATGTCTTTCTTCCGACCAATAAAAGAAAAAAATTGGGAGGGAACTGCAGTTATAGTCACGAGATTATTTTCCGAATTTCATTGATTTGGGAAAGTTGAGACCTACAGAGGTCAACATTTTGACAAACTTCGTTCAAAACTTAATAATAATAATCTACATTTTGAATTCTAAATCTAAGCATCAAATTTTATTTATCTAGTTACTTGCATTTTGTAGTTATCGAATCCACTTCATTCAAACAACAAAGATAGACGTCTTCTATTCATTCAAAATTTGATAAAAATCCAGAATTTAAATTAAAAGTCCACATACCGAATTTCATCTGCCTAGTTCGATATTTTTTGAGTTCTTGTGTTCACAGACAGTCTGACACAATATCAAAAATTTGTTTTCAGATTCAGTGAGATCCGAAACGTGTAAATTCTTTAAAATCCTGAGTTTGGATTTTTTGACGATTGCAACACTTTCGTTATACTTTTAAAATACAATGAATAAGTCTAGGGTAATATTAATGAAAAATGTGCTTACTTTTCTTGTATTTTAGAAGAAGAATTTGGAAAAACATTTTTGCTTATTGAATAAAGTATGATCCAATATTTTCTATAATGTGTTGGAAGAAACAACTCCGGAATAGTGCAGCAGCGAATTTCATTGAAGAATATAAACGGCAATTCGAGATCTTTCTCGCCAAGTATCAAACATGGGTCCGTGCTTCTAATAGCAAAACCCTTTCATCTAAATAGAACTCTTGCCTTCTTTACTTTTGCACGAGGATAGAAACGACTTTGTGAGTTTTCGCGCACATTTTCTAGATCCATTATTCACTTTTTTTTCTCTACATGGGACGTAAAAACTTTGTCTTTCTGTTGCGGGAAAGATATTTTACCTCTTTCATAGTTTCTGCGCAATACCTCTTCAAATCACGACTTGGAAGTTATAGCGAAAGGTTTCTCTTAGCTGTATTGCTTTTCTTTGTAGCTATCTCTTAACTTTTACAAAGATTTGCTTCCTGACGAAGGAAAGAAAAAAAGCAATGTCCCTTCATCATCTTCTTTAGTTATTTGCTTCCTGACATGATGGAAAGAAATAAACAATGTCCCTTCATCATCTTCTTTAGTTACTTTGTTATATTTATACTCATATTTCCATGTTTTCCTTTTCTCTAACTAATAAAATTTATGTTTAGATTTTTGAAAATTTAAATGATGAACACTTAAGTAAAATATTCACAGATGGTGAAATTCAGATAATAAAACTTACTGCTCTTTTGCGACGATTCCAATGTTCGGAATAAGGGTGATACAACGAAAAGTATAGAATCTTTTAGTGCATTTATTAAGCAAACAAAAACAAGAAAAACTGCCCACAAAATTCACTGGTATTACAGAATAGAACTTATAAATATAAATCATAATAATAAATTAAATTTTATTATTATGAAATTTAAAATAGCATTTGACAAAGTACAAAAAGATTTTTTTCTATTTTGTGTTCTAATTCTAATATTCGTTTGAAGTTTTCATTGATTTTTATTGAATGCTATTTTCTAAGAGTCATATCTTTTGAAAATCCTGCTTTTGAAACTTTATTTAAAGTGAGGGGAAAGGGCTGGTGAAAAATAACTGATTTTTATATATTTAATACTTAAATATGAACAATAAACTAAATTAAGCCAGATAACATTACAATAAAGAATTTTTAAAATCTAATAATAACTGAAAAAGCAATAAAAATTGCTTTTTTCTGTATTGTTATTTGATCGGAGTCGTCACTTGATATTTTCTTCGTTTTTAATCTAACTTGTTTTCATCTGTGAGATTTTTCAATAACCATTTTATTATTTTAGAAATAACATTCTACTTCTTAATCCTTTTTCTTCGAAAATTTAGTTAAAACGATATATTGAAAAGTTTTTTATCAGTTCATACACTTAATGCTAAAATAAGTACAATAAAAAATAGGTTATGAACTAAATTATTGGAAATATTTTGAAACATCAAATAATACGTGACTAAGTAGCAAAAGATATTTGTTTCAAAATTGCTTTTCAGTAGAAATTTTCATTGATTTTAGCTGTTCGTTATTATCCATTTGATTTAACCTTAACCATTTTTGACACTGCTGAAAGGATATATTATATCTTTGAAGACTCGGTTAAAATAATATGCCAAAATGTCCCTTATCATTTTATAAATTCAAAACATTAAATAATAATAGTTGTCAGATGTATTTGAAACTAGATTTTGTTACAAGAAACAATTTTAAAAACTAAATAAACATAAATGGAGTTAAAAGGCCAACCAGTTTTTATGTCTGATATGGTTTTTTGAATATATTCCTAATTAGAATTTGTTTTTCCTCTTCTAACCGATGTTACAGTCTGTGTAATTTATCTTTAATAATCGTTTCAGCGCAGAAATAGCATCTTATTCCTTCCAAGTTTATTTTGACTCAGTTTGAAGCGAAAAGAAGATTGTTTCGAAACAGATCTCATTATTTCAAACAGTAATCAGATGAGGATGCATTTTTAAGTCATAACTTTTCAGTTGAATTTTATTTCATTGCAAAGTTTTGTCTACATTTTCAACCATTTAATTTTGAATGCATAATTTTTAATTAGTATCCATTTAACACTGACATTTTTCTAATTTAGGATACCTAGGCAAATTCATGAATCAGTTTCGAGGAAAGGTAGTGTGATAGTTTCTATTCGTCAAAGCGACCTTAGATTATCTTCGATAGAAAATTGGTTTCCGTAAATAGAAGTAAATGACCTAGTAATCAGAGGAATTAGCTCACATTTGAGTTCCGTTTGGAGGAAAAGCTGGAGTTAATCCAACAGCCAGCCTACCTGCAGCGCATTGTTAACGTACGCGTCGGTCTCCCTTTTTTTGAATAATTCTGATCTAATGCATGGAACCCAAATTATTCTTCATCCATTTCATATTCCTCTACTATACATATCTTACCTCACTAGAACATTAATGGTAATACCAATATTCCATACAGCTTAATTCCATTTTAATTTTGTATAATTTGAAGTAATTTGTTGGATTTGCGTCTGATTTCATATTACATGATAAATATTTCGGCTAAAACATAAATATTCTGAACTATGTGCAGGGAAGAAAGATGACATTTGAGATTATATGTGTTCGCTAAATTTCCATACCTTATCTACAGGAGGTGCTGAAAAATATGTCAATCCAAATGTGTCTATCGTATTTGGAATAGAGACAAGTCTCAAATTTGAATTTCTCTACAATATCTAAACCGGAACTATACCTGCTTTACTTTAGATGTCAATCTGAAAGAGTGTAAAAATTGTACCTGATAAATCAGAAACAATTAAGTAATTTGTCTTCTGTGCATGTATTGTGTTTAGTTTTAAAGGGCTTTTATTTTCATGAATTTACATTTAACTTCACTTGCTTCATGTTTTAAAATGAGATTTTGAAAAAAAAATTCATTCACGTTGTTTATTCGAAATTAGATATTCTGTCAATAAGAAAAAATCTGATAATAAGTTTGTGTTTGATCTTGGGGATGATAAAAAAATTGGTGTATTTTCAGCGCTTAATTATCATATAATCGATTGCTAAATTATAATTTGAATTTTATTCCACATGAGATAAGCCATCTCATCTTGTAATGCATAGGGAAACAAATTAATATCAAAATTCCACATTATTTATGAACTATGTTAACCGCCAAAAAATAGTAAATGATAAAAATAGAAAAGTTTTTAAAAAGACACAAAATTAGGACACTATAAAGTGGAAAATGAGTGCATTTTTATCGCAATTCTGGAGATCAAAGAAGATGCCTTAAAAATATAAGAGCCAACGAAAGTATGATTAGGGAATATGTCCACGCTGAGCAACATAAAAAAATATATGCAAGTAAAAATACCATAATTTCTTAGACTTCAAGAAAAATTACTGCATATTTTGATTACGAATAAAATTCCAACTTATGTTGAATATTTCTATCAGCGTCTAGTGTTTTTATAATTTTTGATTCGATTTCCGAATTTTTTGTAAAAAAATATTTATGCTTCATAGCCCAAAAAATTACTTTTAGAAATTTTCTTATTTTGATATCGTTATTGTAAAAGTTTTATTATATAAATATGGCCTTACAAAGGGGGATTCTCACCCAATTTGTTTATTTCAAAAAATGTCTTTTGAACAAACTGAAACTTGGGTATTTTTTTATTTTTATCATACTCAGAATTTCTTTGTTTATTTCTATTTTTAGCTGTTATTTGCCATCTGAAAAACGTATGTTTATGAAAGCATAAATAAGTCTAACTCTACCGTATTACAACTTATTCAATCAACTAGTTTACTCTAAATATTTTAACGGCACCTTTACATCTCTTTATAAATATTTATCTTATCCACGGCTTACAAATTGAAGTCGAAAATTCATCCATGTGTTCTATCATATCAAGTAAACATCGTGTTTTCGCAAAATTATTTATTAATCGCAACTTCATTAAGAGAATGAAAACTGCAAGGTTGTCCGACGACATCATTATTTTTTAACCAGGAATTCTATTAGTGATAATTTTCGTATCTTGTCATGCAATGTCATTATTCATGTAAATGGAAAATGTTTATTTGGAGAAAACAACCCATTTGAAGATAAATATGTCGTAAATTTTTAAGCATTTTCAATAAATATCATATGCATGTTTTTATCCAAATATATTTATAAATATTGAATGTAGATATATCGGAAGCAAAAATATATTACTAATATTAATGTTATGATATTTCAATATTAGTTTGCTAGAAAATACTTCAAAAATGTATCCAATAACGAAGTTTTATAATTACTTTAATCAATGTGATCAAAAAAGAATTTTTTTTCCAAGAAACTCCGATAAATGAATTTCAAGTGATTAGTTGTACGGCCAAATAAAAGGTTGTACTAAGACAGCTAATAAACTCCACAGTTAATCAAATGTAAAATCAAAAGTGTCTAAAATTATCATCTCAGAAACAAAAATACTGATTTTACAAAGATTACTCAATATAACTCAGTTACTTTAAAAAATAAGAGCGTCGAGCAACATATCCAAGCAGAAAAAGTAAAATTAAATTTCATTGAGTTTAAAATATCTTTTCAAAATGAACTGAATTATTACATATAGAAAATTACATGTAAAATATTATTGTTTACAGGAAAAAAACGACTCATTTTATAAAATGATTACTTAAAATGCAATTGGCTTAAATTTATGTTTATAAATTTAGTGCTCTTATTTTCCAATAATTTTCTTTATCTAGGGGCAGGAATTTTGAAGTGTATAAAAAATTTTGTTATATTAAAACCTATCAATCAATTAAGGAATTAATTCACCCTTGAATGTATCTTTGAAGATGAGTGAGCAAGTGAAATAATAATAAAAAAATCAAAACTCAAAAGAAAAATCATAAATTTAAATCCATAAATTTAGGATGAATTGTCTAAAAACTGAGGATCATGATCTAATAATTAGCAAAATTTTCGAGCTTTAGTACATGAAGAAACGTATTAAAAGTCAATTTTATAACCTTGCAAACGTAAAATCTGAGAAGAAAAGTAAAAGACAGAACTACATCTCAATAAGATAAGACTCTTTTAATACATAAAGCAGAAATAAAATCTCAATATGAATAATAATCATTTGAATATGTCTGATAATTCCCATGGTATTAATCGAACCCACGCACAGAATTTCATCTATTGATTATCCTACCTTCTAATCATCAGAATAATCACTGTCACTGGAATGGTCATATGCCGTGATATTAATTGAAAATTCTTGGCACCTCGACTTCTCAAATGCATAACTCTAGGTGCCTTCGGACATTAAACTGAATGCTCTGTCATCAACGATAGGGCCACAGATGTGAAGTTTTCAACCTCGACTAAAATTCATCCTCTAATACTCTTCATTCATTGAAATTGTATCATTGACTTCCCAGAAGGAATATATTTCTCATTTGTGATGCACTTAGTTTATTATGATCTCATTATTTAAAAATTGGTAGCAAATTTGAAGATCATTTGAAAAGTTGTCAAAAGCCTGTCACATCAGACAGCTCATGATTGCTTTGATCGCGAGTGGCAATTGACCTTCTTTTCGAAAGAAGGGCGTTTTTTCTGAATGCTAATTCAAGATATAAGGAGAAGAAAGAATGCTTGATTTCCCCTTTTTTTATGCTGTACTGAAGGCTTATAAGCAGTAATCTTAGGCTCATCATTAAATAATTAGTTTTATTTCTCTATGCTTGACTCCCGAACCGGTATGACCGTCTCTACAACAGCGAGGGAACGTTTAGACTTTGATTTAACATGCACTAAACATATTAGTAGTTTAACTTCCGCAAAATCGGGATTCAAATCCTGTCTGCTCACGAACACCTTTTTCTTATGACGGAAGGACCCTAATGAGTCATTAATCATCATTAAAATTTAAGACTTTTTGCATGGATTTGTAATTTCGCATAATCTTTAGTATATCTTCTTATTCAATAAATAAAAATAATAACAAAGGTGTTATCTCCTTCCCCCAAGCAAACGCGCAATCGTAAGGAATTTTATTTTCAGAATCCCGTAATGAGAGTTTTGTACTTCATAACATATAAGGAGAAAAACTAGTATGAATTTCGGTGCTTATTTGAAGATATACTGAAATCACAATTTAATATAGAACTGCAATTTTAGTAACAGGACCCGATGCCAAATTTCATTTTTCTAAGCTATTTTGCTTTTGAATTATTACGTTTACGTACATGCAAACGTACAGAACGACCTACAGACAGCCTGCTTTTTGAAGGAATTAATTCAGAGATTTGATACAGATATGAGATGCATCAAATGCCTAAAACTGCACTCCAAATTTTGTTTATTTAATTATTTGCAGCTGTAATGTTCACTTGTGCTCAGACAGATAAAGAGAGAGACAAAATTTAACTCGAATTTATTCGAAAATTACCCAAAAGTCAATAAAAAAAGGTAAACATGAAGTAAAGACAATATATTAAATTTCATCTGTCGAACTCACAAACAGCCAATGATCACAGACAAACAAATAGTCATAATACCAGAAATATATTATTCGTACTCAAAGAAGTCTTAAACTTAGAGATTTATCAAAATCTCAAGTTCAAACTTCTTGATAATTGCTACACTTTCTCTTTGTATATTTCATACGCCAAAAAATAAAAAAGGCAGCTTTTTTCTTTAATTTATTGAATCATTATTTGCCGCTGTACATAACACTCATTGTGATATGCTTTTATCTATGCGTATTGTAGAAAACATAAAAGAGAGTCTTTAATATTTGAATCAAGTCACTTAAAAACCCATTTCATATTAGAGTATCTAAATATATCGATCCTGAAAAGGGCTTAAATATTTGAATATTGAATAAATATAATGTAATGCCGCTTTGAGCTTAATTTTATTTCTATATAAATTACTCATTTTCAGTTATTTATTGAAAATGCTTTGGTTTAAGGATTAAAAGAGCACTGTTTCTAACTTCACTTGATACACAATCTCAATTTTTTTATTTACTGTTCAAGCTAAAAGTTATGTCTTTTTAATTTTCATGACAATGATTCTGAATCAATTAAATATGAAAAATATAATTCCATCAATTAAATATGAAAATATAATTGATATACTAAATATTTCAAATTTTATGTATTAGGGAAACAATTTAAACAATGAGCGAATTTCAATTAAAACTTTAAACTTTTTAGATAATTAAAAGGGTTAAATACATAGATAAAAAATGGTTATTAATTATTTGAAAACTCAAAGACAATCTGAAGTCCAGATTTATTTTTCCAAAATTTAAATAATTCAGCGATCATTATTTAATCAAACAAAATATCTAAAGTATTTTTGAATATATAAATTTTATAATTTTTTATTTCTATATTTAGTTTTAACTGAAAGAAAAACAGATTTTAAAATGCTAGTAATTTTTTATCTTAAAGAATTCACTTTTTAGTTGATAAACGTAACAATAGTGATCTTTTCTGATTAAGAAAGAACCTTTTTGTATTGTCCCAATATCTAAGAAAGTGCACTTTATTCTACCTGGAGTTATAGGAGGATGAGGTATGGAGATTTACTCTTTTAGATTAAATCATTAAGAGATGAAAAATGCAGTTAATTCTTTAAACACCTCACAATTCGAGGAATCTTTTAAAAGAAACCAGGAGAAAAATTGTGTGCTTAATGCATTTCTCATCAAAGTATTTAGACGGTGAACTTAATGTTCCATTAAGCAATTTAAAGTTAAAGTTCTTCTTAAAAAGAATTTGAATCGGTTGACGTACTTAGACAGAATTAAGAGCTTATAATACTTTGCTAATTAATTAGTTAAGTTCAAAATGCATGCTTCACATTTGAAGTCAATATGCTTGAAAATTTTTAAATAAGAAAGACATAGACTTGGCAGTAGAACAATTTCTATAAATCTCGTCAATATTTTTGAATTTAATTTTTTACATTTATTATATGCTTTTTGCTAAACAAATGAAATGTGAGTACTTTGAATAAAGGCTTTGATTAATATTTTTAAGTAGAAAGTATCGGATTAAAAATTAAAAATTTTAAATACCCAGAGAAATATTGTCTGACGGTTATTAGAAATTTATGAGAAATTTCTGATACTTTGATGCGTAGTTGGAAAATTTCTAAATGAAGTAAAATATATATTTCATAATTATAATTTTAAAAATTTTAATGCTGTCACATACCTTTTTAAGTATTAATGTTAATATAAAACATTGATTTATCTGATGATAATGCTTAATTAGATTAGTAGTTCCTAATTAGCTGTAAAAATGAGAATTAGCTCTTCTTTGTTGGTAGAAGGAATTCACACGTTTCACATGAACTTCAATGACAATGGGGGATCAAAAATCTTTTCTAAGTGCATTTTGTCTTCATTGACATTTTTGTTTATATTTAAGTTTAAAATAAATATTTTTAGCATTAATTGAAACATCGACATCGATTCCCTTTTATTCTGCTAAATTTGTAGTAGATATTAAAGCACTAATACATTGATATAAATGTTTTATAAATAAATGTGTGATTCTTATTATGAATTTTCTAAGGAAAATTAGAGTTTATTATTAGTTAAAGAATATTATTCCTGGAAAATTAGCGCAGGTATAATATTTTTCTTGAATAATCGAACTTTTAGTTTTTCAGTGTCAGCTATTAGTTCTTTTACCTTATCAAAAACACAAAAGCTTATCAACTTTTTAAAATTACTTTTTTTAAAATTGAGGAAGAAAGAGAGTGGTATGTTTTTGTAAAAAGATTGAAATAAAAAAACAAAAACTCAAGCAAATTTCGTAGCCCATCATTACTTTTATACTTATAACAAGTTATATAAAAAACAATTTTTTAAAATCAATACCTGCTTACAAGGAGTGAGTACGGAGTTGAACTCTGAGTTCAGGATGATTTATTATAATAATAAAATACATTTAGAATGTTCAGTCGTGAAAATATTAAAACGAAATGGCCAGCCAATTTCCAGAAAATGGTCCTCAAATTTTTGGTAAATCTTATATACTAATAACTTGAGTCGTACTGGATGATCCCAATGGCGTGGTTCTCTAGGTCACCGTCTCGTATGCTGTAGGTCAAAGGTTCAAATCTGGGTGGGATTTTTTTTTCTTTTTTAATAATTCATATTCAATTAACAATTTACAAATTCATTTAATTAATTTGTTTTTTAATTTTTTATCAAAAAAAATAAATATTTATTATCGAAATACATAAAAGTAAAATGAACATTTTAAAAGAAAAAAATTATAAATACAGATTGTTTTTTAATTAAATTATTTAAATTTAATTAATTACTTATAGATAGTTTTAATTAATATACAACTTATTTTTATACAAGGGTAATTGCTTATTCCTCCAATATTTAAATTATAATTTCTGTTTAGTAGAAAAGTAATAAAACCTTAAAATTAATTGCAACAGATAATTTAACTTGCTTGCGTCATTTTCAAACAATTAACTTTCATATTCTTAAATGTTAATTACAATAAATTATTAATTATAATTGAATGATGTTGTATTTATTACAAAAATTAAAAAGGTTAACTGATATTTGTTAAATATGTAAGCAAACGGCCTTAACTGCAGTAATCAAAATAAATAGTAGAGAGAAGGGGCTAATTTATTGAATGCGTAGGCAAATGGTTCAAAGCGTGTTGTTGTTGTTACTTATGGCACTTGCCATGGACAAGCCTCGCTGTTACATCAACAGATTTTCAGCCGGAGATAAAAATCTCATGTTTTACAAGTAGCGCCACCTAGGGTCAAGAGTACGACTTAGCTACACACACGCCACAATCCTTTTTAGGGGGCGGACTTTATTCATACATATTCATTCACTTATCTCAGATCGTAATTTAGACCTAGAACAGAGAACGATCACCTCTGACCGAGTACCCCCTGTGGTATTACTCTCGACATCGAGGACTTTGCGACCACGAACAGATTAGACAAGAGCCAGCCGACAGACACTCGGGGAATCTTTTGGACGGTGAGTTTCGAACTCGTCACCAGGCTATCCGGGCGCTGTTCACACCGTATACAAAATTCTTCTTATTTAATCGAAATTGACCAAGGGATAAATTCCCGATAATGTAGAATTAAAATACAATCAATTGTACACTATCAATTGCCATCATCAATTTTTAATAAGATGATATGATTATCATGGCTCGCTGCCCAACTCTCTGATGAAAGAGAGATATTTTTAAATGTAAATGAAGTTTGTTTTCCCATGGATCTCTTATATTTACCTTTCTCTTGTGGGCAATCATCAATTATCAGTTGCATAATGTAACGATATACATTTCGTATCCAATGCTTTTACTATAGTTGCTATTCTTGTATATGATCGAAAATAAATGTATATAAGGTAGTTATTTTAAAAAGTTGGGGTTTTTTTTTTTGCGATGTAAGTATTTATAATTAATAATTATCACAATTTATGTTATATTTATTGCTATATTTTAAATATTAAATTACAGATTAAGAATTAAAATAATAAATATTTATCCTTGCATAAAAATAAGTAGCATATTAATTAAAACTATCTGTAAATCATTAATAAAATTTAAATAATTTATTTTAAAAAACGCATTTATAATTATAACTTTTCCTTTAAAATTTTTAATTTTATTATTATATATTTCAATAATAAATATTTATTTTTGGATAAAAAATTAAAAACAAATTAATTAAAAGAATTTGTAAATTTTTAATTGTATATGAATTATTAAAAAAGAAAAAATTCCCACCCAGGTTCGAACTTCTGACCGTCAGCATATGAAACGGTGACCTAGAGAATTATTCCATTGGGATCAACCGGACCGAGTCAAGTTATCAGTATATCAGCTTTGCAAAAAGTTTGAGGACCATTTTCTGGAAATCGACTGGTCATTGGGTTTTAATATTTTCACGAATGAACATTCTAAATGTATTCAATCCTTATACTAAATCTCATCCCCAGGTCAGATTTCAACCCCGTGCCCTCTCCTTGTTAGGTAGACTAAGAAAATTTTTATTTTGGCTCCTTTTTATTAATAAATTACAATTTTTCTCGTGTTCCCCTTTACAACGGAAGTATGGGGCTGTAGCTTCTGAGGGTATGGGCCGCTGAGTACGTGAGGGCAATAGTCTGACTTCTAGTTCACACACATCACAAACTCTTTTTACTGGGCTGATATCATTCATTCATCCACAGATCGTGTTTTATATCAAGATTTTGTGACCAAGACAGATTTAAAGGCCAATACACACACGGAGAGTTTTCGGCTGGGAGGGTTCGAACTCGCAGTCCAAGGAATGCGAATCCAACACCCTACCAACCAAGCTATCCCACCCAAATAACTACAATTACTCTAAATAATTGATCAAAAACTTATATTAGAGTTGAATTTTCAACGCCAATTGAGGCAACGCAAAATGCGCGAATCTTCTTCGCCAGTTAGGGGTAACACAATGCAGACTATAAATTTAAATTTTCTTTATTTTGTATTATTTGAATTCTAAAAAACTTCAACATGAATAAAAAAATATATTAATTAACAATATTTAATTTTAAATGCCTCAAACATTAAGAAAATAAACAGAATCGTTTGAAATAATCGTCAAAAAAGTTAAGTCTAACCTCATTAGTTTGGGAGACAAAAACAAACTGATTTCCTTACTTATTTAGACGTGAGGAAATGAAAATTTTTATTGAGAAAGTTATTTTTTAATTAATTAATAAAAATTAATTAATTAATATTTGAAAAAACTGCATATATATATATATATATATATATATATATATATATATATATATATAGGAAGAGTGTGAGCTAATAGTAGGAATTAAAAAATAACTGAAATTTTCCAGATATACTACAATAATAGTATTAATATGTTTATTTTTAAGGGTCCTCATTCGACGTTGTAACTCAGAGGCGACCTGTGCTGTAACGTCTACTCCCATTATTATCATCTTGGAATAGTTAGCAAAGGCTAGGGATGAAACTCTGGGTGATTCCAAATTCTTTGGATACTGCTAGCCGGTTAAGTCCACACTCCAGACGGCCAATAATTCTACCAAGTAAAATTACTTGTTTTCCTTATACATCATTCTCTTACATTCTCATCATTCTGATGCACTATCGGTGTCATTTGGTGGCTTGCATCAATTTGCATATGATTTTCGAAGATGTATTCAGTCATTTTACTGGCAATGTATGTATTTTAGAGTTCGATTTCCGCGTGACTCTGAATTATCCTTAATTTATGGACATGAATGTACTAATTCGAGTCGAACTGTTATTAAAGAGATATAGAAACAGTAGCCATTTTGATAGCTTTGATAACTCAGAATTATATAATGTACAAATTTGGAAGACAAAAATTCAACATAATTTGACAAGGATATCAAACTTTTACAAAAAAAACACTTTTCAAAACTTCTGAGTCACTCATATTTACCAATTTAATAAAACAAAACAGAAGATTTCCCAACTTTGGGTTACTTCTCTAGTTATTTTCATGGATTTCACAAGACATTATTACAATAAAATTCAATCCAGTGTCTTTGTTTCAACTAGTACAATAATCTTCAATAAGTTATTTTTATCATTGTCATTTTTCTCTTCAATTCTCACTATTGCTGAGCATGTAAATGGTCAAGTTTGGTCTAAAATATACAATCTACTGTTTTAAAGTAAGACATTGATTTTTATCAGTTTAATTTGTTACAATATATGAAATTAATTTCCTGTCCGCAATTTGATATTAAATGAAGCGAAGGATAACTCTGTTCTACTCCACGTACTGCAACCACAAATCAGCAGTTCCCGAAAACCTTCCATTTTCTAGTCTATTTCAACAATATCTATAGGACTTTTAATGCCTTTTATTTCCTGGAAGGTCTTCAATACTTTTTATGTATCGCCATAACTATACCCTTCTTCCTTCTGCATTATGTCTTTTTGAAAGACGATCCTCAATAAAAATAAAATACAATAAAAAGAGGACGTTTTTGTGGAGAGATGAGTATTTCTTTGGTAAGAACTTGGAGCGGGGTAGTCCCATGGGATAAAATAAGTGTGGGTGGATGAAATATTTCTAGAATTTCAATTCATTTTTATAGTTTAAAAAAACACCTCAATTAAATTTACCTTATGAAAGTATAATTTAAACACAATCATAGTCGCTTATCAGATTCTTTCAACTTTGAGATCACGACAATCCATTCAGTCAAAATAAAATATCTTAACGAGTTTTTAATGAATGCTCAAAAAACTTTTTAAAGCGATCCTTCCACTTGAGATTTGAAGAAACATTCCAAAAAGTTTTTAAAATTCGTTGATTCTTGGAAAATTCGTGGAAGAACAGTTCGAAATTTAATTGTCTACCTGAAAGACTTGCATTTTCGTGTTTAATATATCATTTTATAGCTTATTTATAATTTTTGTACTGCTTAAACTTTAACATGAATCAAAAGATTCACCCTCAAAATGTATTCAGGCTTTTCCAGAATTGAAATCTGATTATTTATTCGTTAGAAATTCGGAAGAAAACATCACTTAATATGAAAACAATCTGGCTGTTATTAGTTTGGATGGAAGTATATATGAAAAATAAGAGAAATTTTTAGGATTCACTCAACAAATAGAAAAATTAACTTTGGAAGCTTCAGCTAATATAAATTTGTATCATATCGACTTGATTTGGGTTCAAATTTACTTAGTTATTAGACTTTGGCATTCAAATAAAAAAATCATATTTTTGAAAATTTGACATCTGTTCTAAATTATTTGCTTTAAAATTAAGAAACTATTCAAAGATTTCAGAATAAAATTCAAATTTAGCGTTAAAAAGCACATCGATTAATATCATTCAAATTTTAAGATTTTCGAAACGAAAATATTTAATCATGCGTTAAAAACATTTTAAGACTGTATGGGGGGGGGGGGTCTTTATGTCAGAAAATATCAATTAAATCCCATAGAATTTTTAAACTAAATAAACAAATAAAAATGTCAACATTGTTCGTATTTTTATCATGCCTTTTAGTAGTATACCCGCGACTGGCTATTACAATTTTTAAAAAAAAATGATAATAATCTAATAATATTTGCTACAACTGATCTTTAATAAATTTAGTTAGTTTCCTTTTTTTCCGTTTTGAGGTCATTTGTATTTTGCTATCCATCTGCATTCCCGATTTACATAGTTATCTCATTGAAATCAGAATCCGATGATTTTTAAGGTCTTGATATGTCAATCCTTTTCGTTCTTTAATTGGAGTTGGTGAATCGGGAATTATTATTTCCGCTCCTTTTGACGAGTAAAATAAACTCTCATCATCAGTTAATAAATCGATATCATCAGCTAATAAATCGCTATCATCAGCATAGTTGTATCTATCCGTCTTGTTTTTGTCTGATTCCATTTTTCAACTTCAATTCTTTCACAAACTTTGAATTTCCAGTGCAACAGAAAACAAAACTTTAACTAGGTTTTAACGAAATTTAGAAATTTTTTCCAACTTTAAATTTGAATTATTATAAAAACATTGAAAAAATGTCCAAATAAAATCTCTATTATTTTTTAGAATAAATATATCTAAAGAAAACAAGAATTCTTCTAATTAGATGCACCAATCAGAACTAAAATTACGAAACAGTTTCGAGTTCATCTAATATTCAACACATTAATGGACACTTTCCGTAAATTGGTGTTAAAAGTAGCAAAAAAACTCAAAAAAGAGTCTGCACAGTGAAAAAATCTTAGAATACAGTAGGACAATATCTGAGTCCAGCAAAAATTCATGTACTGAGCGTAGATATCAGTAACAATCCTCAAAAGTTAAAAACATAACAAAATGGCTACCCGAACAAGTGGGCATTTCTATTACTACACTTCAGAAAGTCAAAAACTTCTAAGATACAAAAAAATTGAAATAAAATTCAAAAACCTGTTACTCACGGTTTTCAGCTACACTTGACCATCACAATCAACATAAATTATTCCTCATTTTTCCTTTAATAGTCATATTTTGAAGAGCGCAAGAAAATATCAACCACATCAATCACTACGAATCCACATCCTCGTCTTTTTTTTAGCCTCTAACTCCTAAGCTATCGAAGTCATCGATTAACTTTAAGTACAAAAGTTGTTCGTCTTAATGATGCGCTAATTTAGCTAGTGTGTTTATTTTTCTGTCTTCAATATTGAGAAAGCTATAACCAAATGAAAATTTCAAACCTCCATTTCCACAATTCTTTGGGATTTTTACATTTCTAAAAACATATTCAAAGCCAGTTAAAATACAAACAAAATTACTCTAGTTATCCTGTTCATATTTTATACATATATATATATATATAAACTGAAGAACTTTTCCCGAACTCTTGTCATGTGAACCATTGCGATGGGTAGTTTTCCTATAGGAATCTACTTTATGACATTGATAAAAAAAACATCTTACAATAATGTATTTGACGAACATAATACTTAAATTAAAATGTATCTAAAATTTTGTCTTATAAGCATATATATTCATAATATAAAAAGATCTGTTCAATTTTATAAAAGTATACATTTTTATAGAGTATCAGAGGAAATTCTACAGATACTGTCCTGCAATAATGGATGGATTTTACACCTGATATATGACAAGCATTTCTATATATTAGAGCTATTCTGTTAAATCACATTCTTTCTTTATTTGTTATCGGCTTAAATCAAATATAATTCATATATTTTTGCTACATATGCTCATATTTTTCCAAATATGACCCTATTATTTATTTACGCATTTGCTTATGATTTTGCTTCTAATTAATCAATGAAAATAAAAACGGAATATATTCCATAATTATCTAAACAAATCCAAAATTTCCTTTATCAATTTACCACGTGGTGTTTTTTTTCAAATTCCAGCTCTAAAATGGAGCAAATTTTGTTATTTTATTTTGCCGTTACATAGACAACTTAACTTTAGAAATATGTTTCGTGATACTTTTGACAATTTTTAGTTTGACATTTTTTTTTCTTTTTACTATCTCTTGATTTTGATGCTCTTTTAAATGATTTGTCTGCAATGGCGTAACAAACATGTATCAAAACATGATGATATTTTAAAAGAAATGCATTTACATTTCGCATCGCATATGGATGTAGAACTTAGAGATTCGAAAAAAATTAATTTTTTAATTTTAATTTTTTTCTAGTTTAATAAAAATAAAGTCAGGATACAAAGATTGTACATAATGACAGTTTTTAAATGTCTATTTTAATAGGGTCAAATGAATGCAGTTTGATCGGTTATTTTTTAATAATAATCCATTCATAAATATAATCAAAATGAATTAAAAATATTAAAATTTGAAATCTACAACACAAAGAGTTTAAATAAATATATTATTCTAAAAATTATATTAAAACTGCAATCAATTTGTAAAGTAATATAACTCATCATGATAGAAATAAATAACTCTGTCAAATAAATGACTTAGCACCCTAACGGATAATTCAATGTTATTATGAAGTTTTCTTTTATAAATTTGATTGTGAAATTTAAAAATCGCATTCTTATTAGAAAATTTCAGCGTTATCCAATTAAGTCTCTTGTCCAGTTCTGTCTCCAAAATGCCTTAGATTACCAAAAGAAATGCTTTCTTCACAGTTCGAACACTTTTTGCATGGATTTTCAGAAATTTCTCATGAAAGTAACTGCCAAAACAAAAAATTTCAAAAAGCATAAAAATCAATTATACTGACTCAGTGATTTTCTTCGTTTTTTTAATCATGTGAGAACATGATTTTTTTTTTTTTGGTTAGGAAGTTTTGATGTCTCCAACATTTACGAGTAAAAAATATTTTACTTGCTTTTACCAGTATTGCTTTATTATTACGTATGCTTTTTTGACAGCAGATGCGTTTTCAAAAGACTGATGAACAACTGGGACATCATAGCTGTTATTCCATCTCAAAATAGGTCAAGCTCCGAAACTTTGTGTTGCTAGCTGCAAAATTAAAAATTAAAATTTTAAAAAAATTTCGTCGTATATATATACCTATTTATAGAAAGAGGGGTAGAGAATCTAGGATAGTATAGTCTCGTGATTATTTCAAACCGTTTTATATTGGTTAATGACTTAAATTAATTCAGATAAATAATAATGTTTTCCCATGATAAATTGAAATTTACGATCGAAGATTTCCTTTTTTTTTGTTTAATTGTTTTACATTTTTAAGAAAGTTGAGAAAATGAGTATTTCGCATAATTACATATTTTAGTAATTCAATAATCAAAATATAGAAACTTAGCAAAATATAAGATGTCACTAGGAAATATATTTTTATTTTTCATAATTTAAATTTTATCACCTTCAATAAACACTCTCCTGCCATTCCTGCACCACACATACGAATTTTTCGCTGTTTGAGTTTAGTTTAGTTATATTAGCATCACACTTTAAAAGAATACCAGGTTATTTTAATAGGGATCTCATAATTTTGTATCCGATCAAATGAAGTCCGAATTTCACACCTGTCCGAATTTCCTCACCACACCAACGAAATGATTTTTTATTGCTTAAAAAAGTACGTGTTTTTGGTTATTTTCTGAAAATGTTTTTCATTTTATTTGTGGCCTTTGTTTCATTGAATTTACTTTGTTATTGATCTGATTTCAACAGAGAGAAAAAAAAGGAAATTACAAGGAGAGAAGCAGGGAATAGGTTTGAGAAGCAGGGAATAGGTTTGAGAAGCAGGGAATAGGTGTTAAAATATTGCTTGACCAAAATCACATTTGATTACGGTAATTCTCCTAAGGAAGAAGCTATATTTTGTTAGTTTATTTTTCAGGTCATGTCACTTTCTCTATACCTGATAGGATACCTGTGATATCGTAACTGAGTGTTTGACTTTCAGGCGCGTAATACCTGTGATGCCAAATCGCCTGTCGAAATTGAAGAAATATGATATGGGCAGTAGTTAACATTAGTTGACCATCTATAAATAATTTGGGCCCTTTCTAAACTTGTCTACATCATAATCTTTCGTTAGATACTCTTGTTGCATCAAAGAATAAATCTTGTTGTGAATTTTCCACATTTCAAGAGTAATATCGCGTTAACAGTCAAATTATACTTCGACATCGAAAAACACATAATAGCAAATTTATTGATTTAATATGCTGTTTTGGTCATCTTAGACAAGTCTCTATATTTGAAATTTGTCCATTACAATATCATCTGAAATCATAAAACAACATTTTTAGAATCAAATTTTTTCCATCTGCGAATTCGGTCAGATAGGAAAGTATTCGCCAATATTTTTCAAGGATTCATTTTTTTGACAAAGGTGTTTTTAAAAACTAAATCAGATATCGGTCATAATTTTAACCAGATATTTCCTTCTGCGTTATACATACTTAAATGAAATTTTTTTAAAAAAAAACTTCGCTCAGCCAGAAAAAAAATTAATACCTTGCCAAATTGCTGCTTTAAAAAACTACTCCTAGCTTATTTAATATTTCTTACCGTGTGACGGTTCATCCTGTACATCTTTTTAATACGTACAACTTTCGTATTTGAAATTTCCCTCTCAGATGAATATGAGTTTTGAGTTTTAATTAAACTCAAAAAACCAATGTTGCAACTTTCCCATTTCCTTCTTCTCTTATCCGGCAATAAGCAAATTTATAGCCAGTTTTAGATGGTCAACCTAGTAACTTCCACCAATCAAATTATTTTTGTGGATTTTTTTTTCCAAATTTTGACGCTTTTTATAAAAATTCGACAGGATTGCTATTATAAAAAGTTTGATTATTTTCCAGCATTAAGGGTTTTCCTGATACTGAACGTTTTTATAAGAAATTTGTAAACATTTTCATTGTTGGTACTAATTCAGGCCAATTTCAACTGATATGATACGCGGAAAGAATTCTTTCTCTATTCAATTCCTTGTGGATTTTCTTTTTATTACTTACTCTATAGCATCAAACCATAAGTTATATACATAAGTTATAAGCATACGATGATATACAAATAAAGAACATGAATGGCGATATAAACCACATCACAGTGACGTCATGTAAATTGATTCCGTTTAGATAGGATGCATTTTTTCTGTTACCTTCCAATCACATTTAAAAAATTAAAATAAAAGAATTTTTTTAAAAAAATCGTTACTTATTATTTTATACCGTGTTACATACAAAATAAATGGTTTCTTGTTATACAAAAAGATCCAAATTTTGATTCTGGCTAAACTATCTTATTATTTAATACCTTCATAGTGATAGCTCTTGAATTCTGATTTTATCATTTAGAGTCATTCAGTAAAATAAGAAAGGAAATATGTTAATAGTTGCTCTTATACTTCACTTCTTTGAATTAATTTATGCTAGACTTATATAATTATTACTGATTTTACACTATATTTATATTTTCATAATGAAAGATAAATAAATTTAGGTTAGATAAATTATGTTAGATAAATTTTGAAATAACTGCGTATTTTTTTCTTTTTGGTTTCTTTTACTTGAATGGTAAAAAGTAAAATGTTAACATCAACACATTTTTTCTTAAGATGAACAATGCATTTTTTCTTATCGGTTTTTTAATTTTTAGCCCTGAATTTTCAGAAATTATGAAGGAAATATGGAGTGGCATATTGTTTTTTAATTAGATTTTATAATTTTTAATCAGTAAATTTAATGATTCTAATAACATAAAACATGATTTTTTAAATCATATAAAGCATTCTTCTATTAGAAAGAGATTCCCTATTTCTAACATTATGAAATTAATTATTCGGGCACAATGAGAGAGGGCATTCCTGTATATCAAATGAAAAGTTCGTCACGCTTTGGCTACAAGCAATATATCAGTGCATTCAAAATCGTACAAATCAGTAAAGTTTGAAGTTGTACAATATGTTATTAAATTGATTCCCGATGGATGGCATTACCATCTGTCCATGCAATGAAATATCCAATAACCTGTAATTTGAAACTGCTGCTACGCAGGGACCTGACATCTAATGCTGACGCATCTAAATCGTTTCCTGAAAGACGAATCCCCATGATGCACCGCTTCTCTTTCAGCAGCATACAATAGAAGGATTCATAATGTTGAATCAAATGAATTGAAATCTTTTTAAAAGGGGGTCAAATATTCTATTATATTTTCTGATAAAAAGGGCTAAATTCATCGATTTCTTCAGAATAAATGTCTTTTTAAATCTGACTCAAATAAGTTGCAATTATTATTTGAAAGCACTTCATTTGTGAAGAATTCAAGTTTCTATATTGTTGAAGAGGTTTATTTCATAGAATGGGATTAAAAATAACTTGAATGATTTGGAATTCGATAAAGTATAAGCATTTTTTGTTAACTTCTCAAAGTTAAAGTTGTCTTTGTTGTATTCCGAAACTAAATAACTTAGTAGGGTAAATTCTAAAAAGTAATTCTACAGAATGAATAGAATTGAAAATATTATTTTGGTTTCGAAATTCGGGCGAAAAAAATTTAATAAGAGAATCAAACTCCTTTTATTGTTATCGAATATTATTTTTTTGTTTCTTTTAAATACGCAATGGTTTGGTGAACGTATTAAAAGCGTAAGCTTGTCCTTTATATACAACTTATGTGTTTATTGCTTAAAAGTACTCTGAGATTTATGCGCAGTACATTTTAATGCATTCTTTTCTTTTAGAGAAAAATGTCCACAGAAAGGAAAAATAATGCATGAAGCTTCGCATTAATGATGAGGTAAACAGACACCCTTATATTCTCTGAAAAGAGAGATTTTAATGCAGAAAAATAAAAAATTAAATGATCTTTGAAATAACTTGGAATTTTTTTTACTGACCGTGGTGTCACCTAGTCTTTCTTCCGTCGTTATCAAAAATGAGTACATCATTGACTCTCCGACACGCCCAAAGGCATATGGATAGTAAACATTGAATAACCGGAAGGGAACTACGGTTGAGTCCTGAGGACCATCACTAGCCACGGTACAGCCCTTCCCTAAGGAAGTACGTACCTTCAGAGGAACTAGATCCTCACATTTTCGTGTACTCTCCGTTTTGAGATGCCCCCGGGAGGATTATTATCAGAAATAAAACACACGTATGAAGTTACGAAAGAAAGTAAATATTTTATAAGAAAATGGAATAAAATTACCCATGGACTTATGATATTCGTTAGCAAACTGAAATTCTTGCAACCCTATCATATGACAATTATCTTTGTATTAATTAGCGGGGGGAAAGGATTTGCTGCTCAGTATTTGCAATGAAACGGCTAATGAGCTTAAAGACTCTGAATTTGCACTGATCTCAAGCAGAATAATTTTAAATATACGGCCCCAAAATATCCTGTAATCGTGATGTTGTTTCTTAAGGAAAATGTATGAGACATTTGAAAGCTTCCTTTGAAATATGGATCTGCGGCTTGCAATCACACTAGATGATTAACCTATTTAAATTATTTTGCATAAATATAAATTTAAAAATGTCCTGAAATATTTCAAGCAATACTTCACAAATATAAAAAAGAGTTTTATCAAGCAATGAAAAAAATATGATTAGTTCACTAATTTTTATTTGAAGAAAAATACTTGTAAGAGAAAATTATCTAATTCGGGAGGTTTTCAAAGCGTTGCGCGTACGTAGATTTACAATAAATGATATTTCATTCAAATTAAGACACTACATAGTAATCTATAAGATAAAGTATATAAAAAGTTTTGCAGGGTACTTACAGGGCAGAGAATATCTTTCAAAATATTATAACATCTATTAAGAAACATTTTATAGAACAGGTAATATCATACGAAATGGTATAATTACTTACTGGAAACATTTAATAGAATAACATAAAACAAGCTCAACCAAAATCTAAGGAATTGTTTTCTGCCTATCTGTGCTCTAAATATAATTTCAAAACAAATTTACATTGATACATAAAATTTGGATGAATTCCTTATGAATAGTTTATGACCAAAATGTACAACTTTTTAAAATAAAGAACAAATTCTTAACTTCAATGCCAGCAAAAGTCCATTAATAAAGAAAAGAAAATTTTACTGAGACAAATATTGAATAAAAGATACTCTTTTAAGGCTAAAATACACTTCAGGCATCACCTACCTATGCTTATAATTATGTTGTATCTCCGTTGAATAGGAAGAGAAAACAATACCATTTGCAAGCTTTCTTCGAATTGATTTACAGTTCCAAATGGAGAATTTTCAGCAATTAACTGCCACTTTAAATAGTTTCAAATTTGTTTGATAAACAAGGGAGATGTAGCTGAATAGTTCATTCCTTTCAGTCATGCTTCTCTGGATATCCTTTGACAAAAATAGAACAATGAGTATTACCATCCATTAATATGAAGGCATCAGCTTTACATACGATACCAATATACCATCTCGCGTATAGAATGGAACAAAAATCTTATCTCTACATTTTCATCAAGTCAGAATTCTTTAATAAATTTCTATTTTGAATTGGATATTGGTTGCACCTAATCCTCTAATCTTCCCAAATCATTGTATGACAAGACTCTTCCCTTTTGAAGAGTACTGCACTTTGGCCTGGGCGGGGAGCCCTTTACAACAGAATAGGCCACATCTCTTTAATCGACTGCGATGAACGCACAGAAACCGTCTTCGTATATATATATTTCCATTTTTAAGATGTTTTTGTACCACGAAGACGATATTCTTATCCATGTTCATGAAGAATGATCAATTGCGATGTAGTAAGGGTCGTGTTTCTCATGCCTTGGATTAAAGAAAACGGGCATTGATCTTCAGATGGAGATTCTAGGCACAGGTGACCTCAGATAATTTATTTGTACTTATTTTATTTTTATAACTATTCCAAATTTTCTGGTACACATTTCTAAATATGTAAAGACATCTTGCAACATTAACTTATAAGAAGTTTACTTATATTTTCCCAAACGACTTCCACTTGGGTAATGAATCTTGTAAATGATTTCTCCTGCAATAAATAACAACGAATTCGTAACAATATTGAAGGTCAAAAAATATATTATCTGAGATTAGACGGATTCATGATAATTTTTGACAGAAAAATTGATGATTTCTTACAAATAATATAATAAATATGACAAAGTTCTACATTTAAATCAAATTTATTGAACTTTTTTTCATTTTTCAGTAATGAGCGTCATTAAACAAATTTCGGATGAATATACATTTTAGAATAAAGAATATTATCTTTTAATCTACACTGGCTTTGTGGTAAAATTGTCTTAAGGATAAGAGAAGTAAACGTTCAAGATCAAATTCAACCCTAATTTCATCATGTATGTGGACTTGATAAGCATTAAATTTATCTCCTTGGAGTTACCTTCGTTTCATGATTGTTATATAGATACTTAGAGAATGAATGAACTTAATCATCTAGAAAGATTAAAACTATTAAGTTCCTCCCAAAAATCCCACGAATTCACCCAACTGTGGCATATGAACCTGACTTAACAATATTTTAAACATATTTAAAAAATAATTCTCTGAGTGCGATCTTCTGTTACTTAATGTTTAATGTTTAATACATCAACAATGAATTTTAAATAATAACTTCAAAGGCTTATTCTATTCCCAAGTGCCTGCATTTCAAAAAAAAATAATTCCTTTAATTTTTTTGTCTGAAAAGAGCTATCTTCAAAGTTTATGAAATTAGTTTATATAGTAGCTTCTATAATTAAAGTAGAAGAAAGGAAACTGAACAAAAACTTGCAGAAATTTGTTAATCATGATACTTTTTTATTACCAAAGAATGTCCCCCAAAACAGTGAAATTGAAAAGCCGTTTCCCACATACTCTTATTTTTTCTGATTTCTTTCGGAAGATTTTGCTAAATGGAAGAAAAGGTAAAAATAACAATCGTTACTTAAACTCTCGTTAGAGAAAAGTAATTTTTTAAATTTTAATACTTATAAATTAAACCAGCAAAAGAAAAAGAATGCGACAAAGGTAAAAAGCTGCGTCCTCTTTCTTCAGAGAAAAGCAATAAATTAGCTTACCTTGATATTAAATTAATAGTACCTAAACAAAGTATTCAGTGCGAGTTTTTAGCCAAGGCGCTATCATTTCTAGGATACGTTGCATTTAAATTAGCACCCAACACCATTCTGTGTTTAAATTAGCCTCCATTTTACATACTAAAATATTCTAAGTTTCCCCAACCAAAATACGTATGTGAATTTCAATTTGTTCTTTAATGCTGTAATTTTTAATACCTAAAGGCAGAGCAAACTGGGAAGATATTAACATTGTTTCATCACAGAAATTGTTCGAATCGCTTTTTACTATCCTTATATTATAGTTAACACCTAATTAGTTGCTTTTTAATCAAATTATTATTTCAAACATAAGGATAATAATTCTGTATGATCCAAAATTATAAATACAAATTCTGAAGATGTTATTTTCTGATGTTTGTCTAATTTCGCTTGATTCAGCACAAACAATTAAGTGTATATTTCAAGATAGAGAGAAAGTATGGAATCTTCTATTTATCAAAGCAACATTGGTATCTAGATATCATTTGAGGTGGAAGTCTAAATTAACTACTTAACTATTTTAATTTCTTTACTATCTAATATGACATCTTCTATTTTGGGAATATTTTTTTATTTTGATTCAAATGGAAATTCATTGAATGCTTGACTTATCTATGTATTCGCAGTAATTTTAATATTAAATTATAATCATTATAAATTTTTCATTTTTTAGATTACAACTATCAAAACTCAATATATCGATGCACGAATGGCACTCGGGGCTCCATAAGTTGAGATGTTTTCTTAGAGGACTTTTTGGAATCAGGAAAACCTTTCAGAATTCTCTTGACCTATTGAACAGACTTACAGCAATGTTTATTAAGTATACAGATAGGACATAATCAATCCTGTTATCTTACCTTTTTTCTCCAATTCAAATTCCACAGTCTTACTTTAACCTTTTAGACTATTGGTGAAAATATTTTTTTTCATCTCATTTTTTTTCATTCATTGTCAATCTAAAAAATTTTAATGGCCGTTTTTCGTATGTTGTTCGATCGTGCTTCTATCAGCTAACACGAAGGAGAGAAAATCACATGACGATTGCTATGATTACTTATTATGATTTTAAAGTGATCTTTTTCGTAATGAAATCTGCCCATCTTTTCCATTATCAATCGCATTTTCTTATTTCATGCAAGAAATCTCGTCAGTTAAATTTACTCTATTAAGACCTGGCATTCAAGTTTTACAGCCACGGTTTCATGTCGTCATCAGATAACAAGGACGGTTTCTCAACTGGCACTTTTACCTTTCAAAGGTGGAACACAAGGGACATTACCTCTGATTAAAAATTAAACACTTACAATTCTGACTTTCGAAAAAATTGAATCTCAAATTCACAATCGTTTGAAGCTGAAGGTCGGTCATTTGGCCGCAATGGCTAATCATTTTCATAGAGAAACTGACGCATTTTCGATGAAAGTTTCTAGAAAAGCCTTTATTTATTTTTCAAAAACTACCAAAAATATGCTGGAAGAATACTGAAGATATTATACAAGAAAAATCGAAATTAATGGCAATGAATCGACATCTTAACCCTGTGCTCTCCAAAAAATAATTAGATGCAAAATTATTCACCTAATACTAAGATTTGTTTATTGCTATGAAAAATAAATATACACAATTCTTTTAATTCAAATTTCTTTGAAAAATTAATCTACATCTCTTAACCATTATGAACGCATTTCTAACAAAAAAATGTGAAAAATAAATAAATAAAACGTCAAAATGATGCAAAATCTTGAATGTCGAGTCAGAAGCACCCTAGGAGTGCAAAGGGTGAATAATTGGATCGAATCCGAAAACTGTTTACTCGGTAAAATAAAAAAAAACCTATTTTTATTTATTAGTTTTTTATCATACTTTTACAAGAAATTATTTAGAAAATTTATTTGATTTTTTTTTATTTGTTTAATATTTTTTAATTAATATTGAGTGTCTATACAGTAAAATCTTTATGTATGTGGGCTTCAATTTCCCTTATTGAAAATGCTAACTCAGTTTTTTGATAAAATAATACTTATCACTTTCTGTGAAGTCACTAAATTTTTGGAATACAAGCTTAACTTGAACTGACAAAATGAACCTCAAATCGGATTAATGAACCTGATAAATATTCTTTAGGGCGAAAATAACAAAAGGAACTAATGTGTAGAAAGTTTAATGAAATTTGCATTATTTGTTGCTTAACCGGAATGAGATTCTCAATGCTATTAATGAAAGCGTCATTCGCAATCATGTATATTTGCGAGAGAACACTTGAGATAATTGTCTTGATCCACTTCAAATCTAAATTAACATTTGTATTTGTCATTCAGGGTGACTTCTTATCTGTAATTAACTTGATTTTTCAGAAGACTTGAAGAAGATTTTACAAAAAAGTTTAAAACCTTATTTTTATAAATTAGTCAGCTTAATCTGTTTCTAAATTTTAACTTTTGCTTGCACAACAGGTACAAAAGTTATCCTTGTAGCTTTAAATTTTAAATTTTTCATGCAAGAGAATTGAATTCTTAAATAAAATTTGAATTTAAAGATTTTTTTTTAAATTTATAACAAGTTTTTGATGTAAATAATATAAATTTCGTTCAAATAAAGGCACGGTATATAAAAAAATTAGTTCAAAGTAAATATATGTGTAGAAATCTTTTTTAATAAAAAGCATCATAATTTGAGAAATCTGTGATAGAATAAGGTTATTTTAGAAAATAAAAATACAGTTTAGTTTCAAATTTTTCGGATGTCAAGCAGAATGTCTCTAAATTATCTAACTTAAGCTTTTACACTAATATCGATTTCATAAAAGAATTTGAGAGGATAGTGATAGTCATTATTGGGGGGGGGAGATTTTTTTTCTGATTAATTTTCATGATTACAGGATTTTTTAGGATTAATTTGAATATGAATTTTTATGATTAATTTTTATAGAGTTATTGGAGTCAACTATAAGACTGACCTCTCAGGTATTCATAAGAAATTTCGGAATTTTTCCAATTGATGTTCGAAACTTTTGTAGCTTTTCATACCAAATCACTTTCTGAAATTTTTTTATGTGTTAGTTTCATTTTGTGTAAAAAGTTATTAAAAGCAGAAGTTTTTTTTAAAAAAAATGTGCTTAATCAAACAAATTCGTGCCCATAATTAACATTATCTCTATATATTTCTTAATATTTAACACTCCAATAATTATATGTTTAACAGATTTATTTTATAACATTTTTGTATTTTTCATTTGAAATTTCTCAGATATAATCAATTATATCTTAGATGTTCAGTAATTTCTAACTCATTAGTGACACGAATGTAAGTTCAGCTGGATAAAAAATGGACTGCATTCTCTGGACTGACGAACTCACTATTTTGAGCCAGCGCCTTTACACGAAGCTAAAGTTACTATGAGATGCAACATCGCATTTCCATTCGTTTGCGGTTCTTGTTTCTTCTAAGATATTTCTGCCACGAGTATGAAAATTTGCCATCACAGGCATATGGTATAAAACAATGTTACGGAATCGTATAATTCCAGAATTGTAACAATGAATGACGCTGTACATCCACATATACTATATGGTGTTCCTGCATACGTCACTACACACACTCGATATGTGCTGCAACATCTTTCTAGTATTATTGTCCCGTAATTTTGCACTTCCGTAGCCACCACGATCCTCCTACCTACAGCGATGGATTCCTGATTCTGGGATTATCAGAAATCTAAGGTGTACACGTTAAATCCATGAGATTTGTCGGAGCTGTTGTAAAATTTGAGGTTATTCTGATTCCTTTCAGGACGTTATGCTCTGTATTTTTATGGGAGTCTCTCGCATGCCATGTTATCATATACAAAGGTGGACACGATGAAAACGTATAGTACGAATAAAAGTTTTTCTCCCTGTCCTATATTGTGTTGTCATTGATCTTTTATAATTGTAAAATCTGTTTGCAAGTGTTTTATGTCAACGAATTTGGTCACAAATATATTGTTTCAACTCTATTTATAGTTTCGAAAAGTGTTTATCAACTAACGTAGCAATAAAGTGGGTGCTGCACTTGAAAATTTCCAAAATATTTTCATTGTAACTGAAACATGAAAGCTCTATCACTTTAAATCATCATAAACTTGAACGCATATCTTTCAATAGCAACATTGAAAATTTCCTTCTGATTGGGAGATCGGACGGGCCTTTAGAGGTTCATATAGCGGAAGGCTTTATTAATGGCCACCCTGTATAATAGACATTATATTAATGCTTAATTAAAAATAAAATATCAAATTCTAACTTGAAAATAAACATTATTTCACTATTTGCATTTTATCATTTCGTTATTCCAACACTTACATAAAATAATTATACATTTCAAATGGAACAAATTTTTTAATGTCAAGTGAGCCCTGCTTCAAATTAATATCGCCCGCACAATTTGTCCTTCGCTCCTTTATTCAACAATACCATTCAGGTCAGATCATTCTGTGTTTGTTGTAACACTGATTTTCTACTACATCATTGGTTGTCGGCTTATTTCGCATATTGATTTGTATTTTAAAATAGAGTGCAACTTTTCCGAATCATACCAGAATTATTTTCTACTCTTGAAATGGAATATTTCTCTAATAATGGAATTTATTTGAATAGAAATTATAAAACTGCATATACACTGAAGTGACAAAAGTCATGGGATGACTGTTAATATTGTGTCAGTCCTCCTTTTGCCCGGCGAAGTGCAACAACTCGACGTGTCATGGAGTCCACAAGTCGTTGCAAGTCCTCTGCAGGAATATTGAGCCATGCTGTCTGTATAGACGTCCATAATTTTGAAAGTGTGGATGGTGCAGGAGTTTGGGCACGAACGGACCTTTCGATGATGTCCCATAAATGCTCGATATGATTCATATCGGGCGATCTAGGTGGCCAGATCATGCGCTGGAATTGTCCGGAATGTTCTTCAAACCAATCGCGAACAGTTCTGGCCCGGTGACATGGCGCATTGTCATCCATAAAAATACCATCGTTGTGTGGGTACGTGAAGTCCATGAATGGCTGCAAGTGATCTGCAAGCAGCTGAACATAACCATTTCCAGTCAATGATCGGTTCAGTTGCACCAGAGGACAGAGTCCATGCCATGTAAAAACAGCTCACACCATTATGCAGCCACCACCAGCTTGAACAGTGCCTTGCTGACAGTTTGGGTCCATGACTTCGTGGGGTCTGCGCCACACTCGAACTCTACCATCAGCTCGTAACAACTGAAATCGTGACTCATCTGACCACGCCACGGTTTTCCACTGGTCTAGGGACCAGTCGATATGCTCACGAGTCCAGGAGAGTCGCTGCAGGCGATGTCGTGCTGTCAGTAAAGGCACTCGAGTCGGTCTTCTGCTGTCATAGCCCAAGGAAGACAAATTTCGCCGCACAGTCCTATCGGACACGTCCCTCGTACGTCCCACATTGATTCCTGCAGTTTTTTGACGAAGTGTTGCATGCCTATTAACTTTGACCATTCTTCACAGATGTCGGCGGTCTCGGTCGTTAAGTGCAGGTGGTCACCCACTGCGCTGTCCATGATGGGATGTGATGCCTGAAATTTCATACTCTTGGCACACTCTTCATACTGTGGATCTCGGAATGTAGAATTCACTAACGATATCCGCAATGGAATGACCCATGCGTCTAGCTCCAACTGACATTCCACGTTCAAAGTCTGTTAATTCTCGTCGTGCCGCCATAAATCACGAAAAACCTGTTCACATGAATAACTTGAACACAAATGAAAGCTCCGGAAAACGAACTGCGCATTTATACTTTTTCGCTGCGATACTACTGCCATCTGTATATTTGCATATTGCTATCCCATGACTTTTGTCGCTTCAGTATATATATTTAAAAAAAACCTACGGAGATACAAGAAACTTTGTATCCATAAATTTTCATTGTAACATACATTCTAAAAACAATTTGTCTTTTTAAGAGCATTTTATTTATTTGACAAGTAAATATTATATTATACAATCGAAGAGCTCATATCTAGAGAGAGAGAAAGAGAAGAAGTTTCTTACACTTATTCAATTATACTGTTACACACATTTATTGCAAATAGATTAATAAAATTTGAAAGACGCAGATTTAATTTTATTTTTTGTCTGTTCTATTTATTTGAATGAATGAATTTCTTTTAATTTTAAATGTGTAAATTAATAAATATAAACCTTGAATTATTTAAGGTACTTCATGAACTCAAAGTTTTATGCCTCTCACCTGATGATAGATTTCTTGAGATAAAATTTCACGAGGATTTTTATTTCTCTTTAAAGAAGACATAATTGTTGGTTTTCATAGACATTAAATGTTTAGAAAAATACTATTAAAATTTATTGGAAAAATATATGTTTAAATAATCATTAGAAGATAAAACATTTTTGAAGAAATGCGTTTGCTTTGTATTTCAACTGTAGCATCGTTTTATTTTTATCTTTATTTGTTTATTCATTTAATAATTTTTTTCTGGGTTAAATGTTAGAAAAATATATCTATATCTGGCTTTTTGGCAGCATTCTTTTTCTAAGTAAAATCTAAACATCCCTATTTTAAAAATCGGGCAATTATAGTTTAAAACATTGGAACCAAGCCACTGATGCAACAAAAAAAATTAATTTTTTTTTAATTTTTAGGGAAATTGTACGTAATTTGGTATTTCTTACATAATTCTATCTGGAAACATTTACCTAAATTTAATAATAATATTTATTTCCTAATTGTCTTCATTAATTCAAAAAATTCAGTGTACGTAGAAATAACTTTTCAGATCTTCATTTATTTAATAGCTTTTCTTCAATGCACTCAAAAAAGCCATAAAAATGCTTCAGTTTTCTAAATTTAAATCTAAAGTGGATATTTCTTAAGTCTAAAGAAGAAAAATATTTTTATATAAAAAAAACTCTGATAATTATTATTAAAATTCAATACTTTTCATAATTATTCTTTATGTAAAATTATTAAAACTGTTAAATGCTGAGAATAATTCAACCATCTTATCTTTATTTTAAAACATATCATTAAATAAATGCATTAACAAAAGATGACAAAGTTTTAGTTGCTCAAATTTTCGCGTAAATTGAATTCTATGGTGGCGCCATCTTTTTACTAATTGCCAAGTTACTGCTTATAAAAGTATTTGTTTTTAAAAACGTCCAAAAAAGTTTTGGAAATGTATGTCCGTATAAATTAACCCAAGTAATGCTCTCAATAAAATAAAAACGTGTGTGTGTGTGTGTGTGTGTGTGTGTGTGTGTGTGTGTGTGTGTGTGTGTGCGTGTGTGTGTGTGTGTGTGTGTGTGTGTGTGTGTGTGTGTGTGTGTGTGGGTGTGTGTGTGTGTGTGTGTGTGTGTGTGTGTGTGTGTGTGTGTGTGTGTGTGTTTAATATAAAATTTTATTTACAGCATGCTTCATGACTCAAGTCATACTACATGCATCCACAATCAGTTACATTCAGCTAAAGATGCATAGAGAGAAAAAAATAATAATAAAAGTGTTCTAATAAGCGACAGACAAAGATGAAAACATATAACAAGTTCAAAAATTTAGAAAAGGAATACTGTGTATAAATTCAAGGAACTGCACAAAGTACTCAGGTGTAAGTAAATCTTTCAGATTTGGAGGCCACGTTAGTCCACTTGTAATAACTAGTTTGTAACGTTCATATCGAAGTGTGTGTGTGTGTGTGTGTGTGTGTGTGTGTGTGTGTGTGTGTGTG
>JAOUZG010027617.1:855671-921180 GCA_026289955.1 Argiope argentata | reverse complement strand
TGTGTGTGTGTGTGTGTGTGTGTGTGTGTGTGTGTGTGTGTGTGTGTTTTACGATTTAGAAGAGGAATGAGAATATCTTTTCCTTTTGAATTTTGTGAACATAATAATGAATGGAAACTCAGAGGTGAATTCCGGAGCATTTTTTATGAATATCGATATACATTTATTTTTTCTCATTCTGGTTTTTTGACATCCTTAAAAAACTTTCATTCTCATTAATTCAGATTCTTCGTTATTTCCACAGCGTCACTATAATAATAGAAAAAATAAGTAGAAAACAATTTAAATTAAAAAAATCTATGTTTTACCACATCAATAAAAGACTGCTGTTAAAACCCAGTTTTATTTTAGTTTCATTTTCTTATTATTCTACAAACTTTCGAGAACGTTCGTTCGGATTTGAGGATATTAAAATTTTTTTCACTTGGACTACGCTCATCTTACTCCTCTTTCTAACAGTATGAACCCTGGTAGTGCTGTTAGAAATATTTAACAACCATACACTTAAAACATTTAATGGATATAGGAAGATACGAAAGAGAATTGAAGAAATTCTATCTGTACTGAGGCAATTAAAAGGCAAGCATTCCATGCAAATTTCTGATTTATGATAAGTAAATACGAATCATTCAAAAAAATTTATGAACAAATTCGCCCTTTTCCCAAAGAAGTTTTACACATTTCTTTACAAATAAACAGTTAAAACCAGTAATTTATGACAGTTAAAGTGTTAAATCATGGTATGTGAAGAAAAATAAGTAAATACAATTGAAATGTCAGAATATAAATTAAATTTGTAATTTCGAGGTAGAAAGGCAAATATGAATCTTCAAAGTAAAACTGATGTTAAAAGTGAAGAGCAGATTTATTTTGTAAAGAGATTCAAAACCAATAGCAAAACAAACAAAATCTACATTTGTTATGTTACTTAAGAAAGATTCTTTATTTTTAATTTAAAAAATCACATATATACTATTGTTATGAATATTGTCCTAAAATTCATTCGGAGGTGCTTGGTAATTTAAGCCAGATAACGGAAAACACCGCTTTACACCAAAATTATTTTTTTAACTATGGCAGCAAAAACGCAGCGCATGCGTACCAGAAACAGAGCCAAGATGTACACAAAGAGCAGCACTTTACAATACAATTAGATCTCTAATTAGAAAACATTTATAGATCTCAGAAAACGACTACGAGCTCAATTCCAGAGAAATATTTATTCCTCTTGAGCTGCCTTGCCTTTTCTAATCTCCCATTAGGCTCGAAGTCGCATGGAATTCTCTGGAAAAATCTAGAAACATAGGATATTAATATAGATGAGATTATAATTCTGGCGTTTTCTAAATCTTCACTTTTGTTTCTAAAGTCTCAGAATTTGTCACGAAATAATAACCAGGAAATGATAAGTTTATCTCCAGGATTGGAGATCAATGAATCATTTATTCAATATAGATTTAGAATCTCTGTAAATATATCTTTCCATCCATAAAGATAAATAATAACTCACAAATAAAGAAGGGAAATAGTATTTAGTACATAGGGATTTCTAGCAATATTATGATAATTTGAAATATTTTTTAATTTACTACCAGTGGCGCTATTGACGAGGAATCAAAATTTAATCGTATTTATTATTTAATAATTAAGATCTGAAAACAATGAAATTTTGCAATATAAACGCGAAGGCATAACTATACCACGTTTCAAATCCCTAGCAATCAGGAAGCGATTTTTTAAAAAAATCGATCGCAAAATTTAATTTTCATAAGCATGAAATATTTAATATAATAAAAGCATTTTAAAAGTAATAACAATTTAAACTAAGACATCATTTTGTGATATGGTGAGCGTCTAAAATCAAGTCAGGTTATTAAACAATTTGCTGTAATGATAATTTCAAATAAAACTAGTTTAATGAGAGGTTCTGACTTTAGAAAATTAAAGAAGATTCATATCTTTGAGAAATAAATGAAATCTTAAGCAATTTAAAAATTAATTAATTCCATTGAAAATTAAATAAAAATTCGATATATTTAGAAAGCATATCATTTAAAAAATAAACTTTTTTAAAGCCATCGCCGTTATCATTAATTGGGTACAGTCAATATTTTTCTATAAACAAATAGCAATATTTTAACCATGAAAAAAATTTCATGAGTAATTTAATTTTAAAAAATTAATAGTGCAGTAATGTTACACTTTTATTAGGATAATATTGAACAAGTAGTGTTCTCTCAAATTCAAGGGATTTTTGATGGACTGCTCAGCCTAGTCAATCAGTTATCTATTACCACAAAAAAAAGAGGAGGAGGATTAAAGAAACTTAATTATTTAATATTCGAATTTTTCATTTAAATAATAGGATATCCAAAGGAAACGGAATAAACGCTGAAATGCTTTGCTTTCAATTTTTAAAGCTATAAGATTGGGAGGAGTTACTTGCTACAAAGAAAATGGTTTTAAAAATTCTTAATTGAGAAATGATGTAAAATTCGAAATATTCTTAATTCTACAATTAATTAATAATATATGTTGGTATATTTATGCTGAATATTGAAAATTTTGCTTTGAAACTGAGTTGGATTTTTAAAGTAAAATATTTAAATTTGTTTATTGTAAGGTATAAGGAGATGACTAGATTTATGAAGAATGATACAAATTAAAAAGTATTTTATCCGAAAATTGTTACATATCTGTAATGTAACTTTAAGCGGAATAATCCGCAAATTATCACAAGCCACAGAGTACTTCACTAATCAGCAAAACCTTATGAACGATCTGGGCAAGTGTGACACGTTCAATGAATAGATGTATTTCAGTTTTTTTTTTCTTTAAAAACTTATAGAACTATATATTGCCTAATCATTATACGTAATTATAAGCAAAATCAATAATTAAGAAAAACGTATCTTATGTTACGCTTGTAAGGCAGAATGCTCCGAGCCAGCTGTTATTTGAATAATGCAGGTAAATTGCTGAAGCTGCAGCTGTGATGCAAATGGATTAAATAATTTTATTCATAATATATAGCACTCAGAAAATTTGAAGCAGCTTATTATTTATATTTTAAATAAAGATTACATTATAGTAAAACATCCGTACGTTTTTTACTGGTAATTAGTAAGTCTTCTAACTTTAACATAAGCCAAAAGCATTGAGATGTTTCACTTTTCATCATTTAGAGAAATTTCTTACGTTAAGAACTATTTTTATAGAATGATATAAAAAGTATATTAAGGAACAACGTTTAAAAGCATTCTCAAACGGCAGAATAACCATTCAATATGAATGGGAAGAGGAAATACATAGAAATCAGAAATTATGTATTTTTATTCCTAATTGTTAGAAATATTTTCTAAATAAATTATAAATATTCCAAAACAGATTAATTTCAATGATTGAACTAATTCATTATTTGTCTTACTGCTGTTACTTATGGCACTTGTCTTAGGCAAGCCTACTGACGAAGTCAACGATTTTTAACCGAGTTTGTGCAGTGGCTGAGATATAAGGTTCCGAGCACCCAAAGGCAGAAGGAGGTCTGACTTCTAGCTCATATAAATAATAACACTCCCACACTCGCTTGCACAACCTCATTTCACAAGGGAACACCTAGATGGCAGCACGATTCAAAATTATTTTAGCTTGAGTACAATTTGAAAGCAGGTTTTGAAATTGCCAAAGAATCTGTATTTCAGGAAGCGGGAGTTGTTGAATCGCTTGCAATCTGAATAAATAAATATTTCAATATGCCAGACTGAATGTCTGAGAATTAAATGGGACGGGTTCAAGGGCAGCGATCATTAGTTTCAAATTATACTATCTATTAAGAGACATAGAAGAAACTTTTTTAAATGATTCCTAGATGGCAGCACAACTCAGATATATTTTTAATACGATATATGCAACGAAAAGATTTATACGTCAAGGCTCAAGAAATTATGGGAGATTTTGTTGAGTTTATTGGTCATTCTATTCGTGAATATGAGAGTAAGATTACGTAATAAACCAAACAGCTGGATCAATAAGATTCGGTATATCGCCTTGACGACACAATTGTTCATATACATCAAATTTTAAATTAATTTGGTAAAAAGGTAGTTATTCAAATAGTATAGTCACTTCTGTGTAAAATGAAGCTAGAAAGAAAAATGTTTAATATTGTGTAAGTGTGATCATTCTGCTGATTTTTGTTATAACTCATAAGATAATCTATCATCTCTAGTAAAAGGAATATTTGAAGATCTGCACACTTTAATATAAGGCTAGTATTACCTTTTTTTTCTGATGTATGAGAGCCTCATCTATTACTGTCACGACGGCTTCAATAGCAATTCCATTTTTCTGTATCACATAAGGATTTTTTTAGGTTTCTGAATATAAAATTATCGAAATGGAGATCTCTTTTTAAAAAATATTCATTTATACAATTTACAAAATATTCATTATTAAATAAAACATCTGAAAAACCAAATGAATAGTAATGAACCTGTATATATAATATAAATCTGTATAAATAAATATTAGATTTTAAAAATTATACAAATTTATTTTACTTTTTCTATGAAGGAGCATTTGAGTACTTTTGATTTTAAAACTGGGTCAAAGTCTCTTTTTAACTCCCCAAAGGTTTTGCATTATCCTGTTCCCATTCCAGGCCGTTGATATTGTTCAGTTATGTATTTTATATTCAGGCGAAAACTCTCGCTCTGTTTAAGTGGGGTTACAAGGGTGGTAAATAAGGCAAGTACCCTGGGCGCCATCACTAGGAAACAAAAAAACTGAAGCATTAAATTAAGAGAAAAGAATTTAAGAGAAAAGCACTTTTTTTTCTAACTCTCCGGATTCTAAAAATTAAAATAACTCCAACCAAAAGTGAGGAAACAAATTGGCTTCTGTTATTTTAACAACTTGGGAAAGAGTTCAATCTACCTATCTAATAACAAAAAAATCTTTTGTTACAAAATCTTGGTGGTCAAAAGCCTCCTTTATGAGAGAAAAATTTCGTCAAAGTTCTGTCGAAGATTTGTATCTCACTGAGGGTGAGATCTATTCTTGCTCATCCTCATACTTTTTTTTAGAAAAAAGAAGATAATCTATTGAACAATTCCCCAGGGTGTTTCAAAGTATTTGATGATATACCTGGGGATAACCACAACACGTTACTCGGCAACGACCGAATGCCGAATGTCGGGCAAAATCAACCAACTGGTTGACAGTGTATTGGTCATTCTGTTCGTAAATATGAAAGTAAGATTACGCAATAAACAAAACAGCTGGATCAATAAGCTGGAAGGTATTCGTATAAATCTGAACGACTGGAATAAGGTGACAGCACTGTCAAGAACTATGCCTGAAACCTAAGGGTCACAACCACCACAGCACAATCTCTTCCGTAGAAGGTACTTCCCGTCATCGGTAGGAGGTGCCCAACTTTACTCTATTCCTTCACTCAACAAGCTAGAGAAAACCACCAACCGCGATGGAGGCTTGTATTACCCATTTTTAAGGCACCCTCGGGAAGATATTATGTCATAACCTCTCTATTCCTACCGATTACATAATCAAATGAAGATTGTGATAAATATGGGTGATAAAATGCTATTTCTATTTTCAAAAAATACACCATTCACTTGGTAAAGTGTAGAGAGAATCTATAACAAACCATTAATATTTTACATTTTATGTATAAAAAGTAATAATATTTTTGGATTTATATGCAATCATTTCCGTTATGAAAAAATGTCATAGAATCAGGATGTTAAGCGAAAATTTAATTATGATTAATTTAATTACGTGATTAAAAATTTATTTGTCACCAATCCATTCTTTAATTGATGAATCTTGAATATTCAATCAAAAATGCTTTTCATATGTTTAAGTCCATCCACGTCAAAAAGTATATACAGTTAATACTATATTTACTTACTATCCATCGTACCTACACAATTTTAAATAACAGAAGAAAACATTTATTCTAATTAAAATAGTTTTAATAATTTTCTTTTTATTTATAGATAAATACTTTTTACATGTTTTTTGTTATGTGAGTCTCAGTTCGAAATGACAGAATTATTAGTTTCTAGCATATAAAACTTTTGTGATTTTCTAAAACTTAAAACTTAGCAAAGCTTTGTAAAGAACCAGAGTTTGCATTGTGACGGGCACCTTTGTTAAGAAAATAGAGTTCTTTTTATTTAACAAGTTCGCTGCTGTGTGAATATTTCTGTGATTGATATCTATTATCCAGTTTGTTCATACCCACTATTTAATTAGATGGCACCTTCTCTAATATAGTTAACAAAGAATGAGTCATCAAATACATTATCCGAATCATATGCATAAAATATAGTCACGAACATATGAGAATTCTGCCTTGTAAAATATTTCTTTGTTAGAATTTCGATTATTCTAATAAATGGATACAAATTTTTCATAAGACATCATGAACACAACCACAAACACAAAATTGCACTTCCTCAGAGAGGATAACAGAAGCGCCCCCTCGTGGGCGATATCAATTACATTGATATTTAACACACTCCCCCCCCCCCGCTGCATCCAAGGGATGCATCACAAATCAATCTTGAACCTCTAAATTATATAATCGTTCGGCTGGCTTTTTTAAAGTACCATTAGAAAACCTTGATTTCACAAGATCTAATTTTGCCATTCTTCATAGAAAGAAAGTTTTAATTTTACCCAATTTCCAGTTACATCTTTTAACATTATCCTATCTAATTAGAACTACGTTATCATGTTTAAATTGGACACAATTCTTAGGTATTTTCAAAAAAATGGCAGATCTTAGTTCCGAAATATTCTCTTTATAAAACCTTTTTCAGAAATTATATAACAACAATAATCTATGTTTCTCTCTTTCATAAGATCACATTTTAAAGATTTAGGTATAGCATTTGGTAATGGAAAAACAGTTAACTTTGACCGTTAAGAAATGAGATGGTGATAGAGGATCTGGTTCATTTACATTACAATACAAATATGGTATTGGGTGTGAATTAATCACGGCCTCAACTTCAACTAACACAGTATACAGTTCTTCACAAGTTAATGAAGATTTACCTAAAATAAAATGTTTTTACAGATCTTTCTAACCGTTCCCAGCACCCTCCCCACCAGCGACCATCTTCGACAATGAATTTTCAAGTAATACCACTATTCACAATAAATCTAGAAACACTTTCATCATAACACAATTGATACAAATATTTCAATTCTTTGTCAGCTCGTTTATATAGTTTTGCATTATCAGAATATATCTTAGATACACCACGGCGTGAAATAAATTATGAAATACTTGAATGCACTTACGTTTGATAGCATTTGGTGATGGCTAATGTATTACACGAGTAACGGCACAAGTAAACAAAGCAATATACACTTTAGAGCCATCTCTTAAAATTAATGGTCCCGAGAAATCAATTCCACTTACCTCAAATGGTTGCGACTTCTCAATTCTATCAGGAGGAAGGGGAGCTAAAATTTCTTTACCTGGATTAGCATTAATTTTTTTTACAAAATCTACAACTAAGTAAGATTGATTTTGTGAACCGTCTGGCTCTTAATATCCAAAATTCGGCTCTTGTTCGAATTAAAGTTTCGTTAATACCACTATGAAGTACTTTTTCATGATTATTTAAAACAATAAGACGAGAAAAGTAATCATCAGGCAATATAATAGGATTCACTTCATCTACAACTAAAGAAGATTTAACTAATCTACTCTTTACTATTAATAAACCTTTAACATCAATTCTAGAATAAAGACCATAAAATTTAGAATCCTTATCTATACATTTTTTACCTTTGATATAGTTAATTTCATTTGAAAAACACTGAAACTGTAACAATTTTATCCAATAATCCATAGAATTGGACACTTCTGTTGTTGAATGTCTAACTGTTTTTTGTTGTAATTTTGTTTTTCAGAGACCTAAATACATATGTAGTAACTCATAATAATTTAGGTAAACTGCTGAAATTTTTAATGTCGAGTATTGGTTCCACAATATCAGCCCTCGTAGTTAGTAAAATAATACGTTCTTCAGTCGAGAGACTTAATGGATCAGGATTATTGTCATCATAAGATGGCACACAAGTTATATATTGTTGAATTATCCATGGTGAGCCATGTCACCAAACTTGATCATTCATCAAATTTTTAACACTGAGACCTCTAATGATTTTATCTGCAGGATTATCGGAGCCAGGGCAATGCTTCCAAACATCAGGTGGTGTTTTTTATTGGATTTCTGTCACTCGATTCTATACGAAGGTCTTCCATCGACGAAGATTATTTTTAAACCAATGAAGCACAATTTTTGAGTACGTCCACATACAGACGGAAGCGTCTGCAAAATTTTCTCTAAATGAAGCAATTAGTCAGGCACCTAATAATGCAACCATGAGTTCAAGTCTCGGTAAAGACAAATTTTAAATGGAGAAACTCTGCTTTTGGAGTTAACAAACAGTTTTAGTCTCATTCTGGTATGGAAACTTAAGATACACAACAGACCCATAGGCAGTCTGTGAAATGTCGTTGAAACAATGCAGTTTCCAACTTTAAGATGTGTCGACATTAGTGCAGGATTATCAGAGAGGTATTTAAACTTCCGGTAATTCCTTCAATTGCTCATACCATTTTATCCATTTGGATAGTAATTCTGCTGGAATATGTTTATCCCAGTAAGCCATAAATTTTGGAAAAGTACTTTTGCTTGAATCACGTAGGGAGCAAGAAATTCTAGAGGGTTGAAAATTCTCGAGACAGCTATCAAAACAGAATGCTTAGTTTGTTCATTTTCCTATATAATTTCAATTATATTTTCTGCACTAAATGAAAAAACATCATTATGGGAGTTCAATTCGAGTCACAATGCCTTTGCAGATGAATCGCACAAAGGCACTGAACTCCCTGTTTTTTGTCTCGTATTCCTTTCGTAATACAGGTGAATGAGTTCCACTTCGTTAAATTCATTAAACACGTTATAATAAGCAATACCAATAAGCCTATTCCATGATAGTATTAGCATAATGATAGATTTTAACAGCTTCCATTTCAGTATCTGTTCCACTAATGAAATCATCAACATGCATGTGGTTACTGAAAAGTTCTACAGTTGTTGGATATTCATTTCCAAATTTCTTCGAATGATGTTTGAAACAATTACCGAGAAGAAAATTGATGAATTTAGCTTCGAACATCATACGGCACATCCTGTAGATCTGAATCTTTGGATTCGATAAATTCGAATCATCGTGCATCCATAGAAATCGCATGACATCCCGATCTTAACAATTAATTAATATTTCAAATGCCTTTTAAATGTCTGCCGTAAAGGCAATTCGATGCAGTCTAAATTTCAGCGAAACTTTCAAAAATTCAGGAATAAGATTTGGACCTTGAAGTAAAGAATCATTTAACAATTCCTGATTTTTGTTCTTTTAAAGATGCATCATAAGCCTCATGCAATTTTGTAGAAGTTCAATTTTTTCTAAGCACTGTTCGATGAGGAATGCAATAGGTTTTTCGCTTTCAGTTGCATTGGGATCTACCTTTTCAACTATACCATCTTTGATTTGATCATGTATAACGTCTATATTCATCATAAAAATTTAAGTTAGAGCGAAATTATTTCAATAGATTAAAGAATATTTTTTATGCTTTTTCATAATTGTCATGTAATGTGACATTTTCATTAATCCAAGGCAATCTAACTTCGTAACGGCTATTTTTTTTCTCTGTTAATTTTTCAAACAATCTTAAAGTATTTTCATCTTCTAATCGCTCATCAGGACAAAATACATCCAAGGATTCAATATTCCAAAATGATTCCAATGTTGTTGACAACTTCTCCTCAAATAACAAATTAAATCAAATGGTATCCGCTGAGTTGAACTTCGAAACAAAAAAGCGACCTTGAATACACTAGCCAAAAATTGTATTCAAAGCAACGGCATGTTCTTTTATTCTTTTTATTTCTTCTTTCACTATTTTCCATAAACTATCTGCTCCTATTAGAACTGAAATGGATTCTTGATCTGCACTGTGCTGAGTCATAAGTGATATTCGAAGCTTTAATAGGTCAGATTTTATTCTTGCATCCGGTGGTTTCAGTTCTGCAGTTGTAATTAATGAAGTTTCGATGACATTAAGAGTAATAAATTCCTTTGGCTGGTTTATATTTCGTAATGTTAATTCCACTTTCCGTCTGCGCCAATGTTTGCTTCCGTTTTTCTGCAAATGTATGAATGTTTAGACTAGAATAGTCTTTCGATCGGAGTCTTAATTTTTTAGAAATGCCTTCTCTAATGAATGAAACTTGACTTCCTCCATCTAAAAGGATCTTAAAACATAATTCTTTCTTTTACCTTCAGCAACGGCATAAACAGTTAGAAGGATGACGTCAGACATTATAGTTGTGGCAGAGGAATGAGAAATGCCGGCGCATTCTTCTTTTTCGAGAATGCGGGATGGAATAAGAGCATTCCGATTTAAACATACAGATTCATGGTGTAGTTTTTCTCATTTCTTGCAATATAAATACTTCTTTAAACAGAAAGTGTTAAAATGTTTTGAACCAAAACACGAGTAATATTTCCCGTTTCTTTTCAAAAATTCTCTTTTTTTTCTGTACATCCAATTCATCACATTTGAATTTTCCACGGTCGCTCTTGTTACAAAATATGCATTTATTATTCAGCGTTGATAATGTAGATGCACACGCTCTTTTCGGTTTAAAATCAGGGTTATTCCATGAATTCCTGCCTTTTCTTATATCTTGTCGTTGAAAGGATTTCGAATAGTTCGTAAGATTTGAAGCTTCACGGGAATTAATCTCTTTTCTCAAAAATTCCATCATTTCTTTAATATTAAACTGTGATTTTTCTTTCCGATTTTGATTGAATTCAAAATTCAATTCTTTTGGGATTTTCTGCAAAATTATTGGACAAAGTAAATTTTCATAGCTTCCGGAAGTAACATTCAATGATTCTAAGCTTTGAATTTTTATTTCGCATTCATCAAAAAGTTCCCTTAATGCTGTAACGTTTGATGTTCCTAACAGGTTCAATACATATAAATTTGTTCATATGCGAACTAATGACAATATCTTGCCTTCCGAAGCGATACTTTAGTATTTCAATCGAAGAATCGTAATTTAGAATACTAATATTAAATCTAGATACAGCAGATAATCCATTACCATTAAGCAAAGATCTTAAATACGTAAATTTTTCGTTATTGCTTAAACTTTCATTATTGTGAATAGCACATTCTTACTGATTCCAAAAGTCAAGCCATTTACTCGAATCTCTGTAAAAAATGCTCATTTGAAGGCGCGGCACTTACATCACTTGGTAATGGCTGCATTACGATGTCCGGAGTGCTGGTTTATGTACCTTTGCAATCTTCCTCTCCAAAGAATTGCTTGTCCCTGATATTCCTGACTTTTAATTATTTCCTCTTCGAATTTATCTTTGGGCGTATCGGTTTCAATTTGCGAGTCCAAGATTTTGCGAGTTCAGTTCCATCATTTTTGTATCCAATTGTCTACTGCAATCTCCCAACATTTCAAGTTTTTCCTCGATAGTAATATCCATTTCTAAATAATTGACCTCAATATATTTTATTAATTTAGTAGTCATCTGTATAATTACTGTTTGCTTCTTTTTGTTCTTTTCTAACTCCTTTTTCAAAAAAATATTAAGTCTAACAGTTTCTTAAAAAATTCCAGATTCCCGGGTTTCGGCACCATAAAATATTTCTTTGTTAAACGTTCGATGATTCTAATAAATGGAGATAAATTATTCATAAGACACCACGCTTATTCAAGACATCACGTGAGCACTTTAACTTCACTTTTTACAGTTTTGTCCTGTTAATTTCCTTTTCCTCTCAGTGAAATTTGCGAAAATAATCTCTTAAAAATTATTTGCGAATTCGATACCATTTAATTTAATATTCAAACAACGTGAATATTCTTGCTCTCAGGTATCTTCAGAGTCAATACATTTTCTAAACCGTTCTCTTCCATTAATTTTTTCAATTACAAAAAAAAAAATAGAATCTTCTTGAATTTATTGTCATAATCAGGGATTGAAATTCAGTTATTTGACACGATATGTTATACCTGCTGAATTTAAGTAAAATTCAAATGAAAAGTTACAAGACTTCTAGATATATTAAGTACCCCTTTCTAGAATTCATTTAATGAAAATTAAATCGTGCAAATGAAACGGGGAAGAATTAATTTTCCATTGAAAACTGAGCTTGATACTTGCTTTCTTAAAATAAAACACTTTTAACGGATTATAATACAATATTTTTTTAAATCCAGCCTCGATTATTTTTATTTGTATTAATAAGGATATTTCGGAAGTTTGCTTATCTATCAGTCAATTATAAAACATCAAATTAACAAGCGTTATTAGCGAATTATTAAAAAATATATAAACAGGTTTTTATTGTTACTCATAACAAATGGCTTAGTTTAAAATAAAAAGAAACAATCAATGGAAAACTTTTAAAATGATTCAAAAGCCTTTTAAATAAATTTACATAGATTTTTATCAAAAACAATTGAGATTACACTAATGAAATTTTTGTAATATCTTCCCTACAAAGTGTCAATATTTAGTTTCATATCCATGGTTTTTTTACAATGTCCTCTAAAATCATGGTATTGATGTGGTCTACTTTTGGGTGGTCCCAAAGGTATCTGAAGAGATTTTTCTCCCTTTATTCTTACAATACTTGTTAAAAGAGGCTTTGAATACAATTTTGTGGCTTTGGGGCGCTGTTCCTAGTACCGATCATGTGTTTTTATAACATCGGTGTCGGAGGAATGTAATGGTGTGTGAAACTGCTTTTTACGTTGAGAAAGTCTGAAATAATAAATAAATTATTTATTTAGATCGCATTTTGACGTTATATTCCGCGTATTTTGAATCGTTGTCTTACTGGAATACGAAATTTTTATCTAAACTCTGCATCTCCTTTTAGATTGCTGAGACAAATATCCAAGCTAATCATACGATTCATAATGCTATCTATAAAAACTTAATTTCCTACTCTAATTGAAGCCATACAATCCCAAAACATGACGGATCCACTCTCATGTTTCACTGTAGGATGTAAATTTTTTAGATCCCATGAGGCATTGGGTTTATTCCTAACGTTGAAACTACTATCACTGTAGAAAATGTTGAATTTACTGTCATTGCTTTCTTCCAAAACTTATTAGTCTTCAATTCATGACTTTTTACAAACTCCAAATGCTAGTTTTTTCTTTTGCAAGATGAAGAAAGTTTTCTTTCTAGTAATTTGACTTTCATATTTAGTTTTCCTAGTTATATTTCACACAGTTTCATTCTGAGACGTTTGAGCAGCAAATTTGAATGCGCTTAACTCAGGGTCATTCTTGATTCCGTTCATAATTTTCATTTTTCGGATGTCGCTCAGAATACCATTTTCTTCTTGTTGCACTTTTATTTTCAATCAATCCAGCACTTTTAAATGTTCCAATGTTTTTCTAACCACATATGTTGTTTCTATCAACATTTTTATTTATTTATCGGTAAGATTTTCCGTTTTTAAATAATTTTATTACCAATTTCCTTTCATAAATTCTGATTTATCACTCCCTTCAAGAAAACATTTTCCGTTTAAAAATTGGACTTAAAGTTCCTCTAACAAATTTCATGATATAACAATAACCACCGATAAGGTTTTAATTGATACGTAAAATTAGATTACAATAGCATTCAAGAAAGAAAAGGAGAGTTCCTTCATCGATTACCTCTAGATCATTATTAGGGAGTTCAATTACGACTTGCTCAGAAGATATTACGATAGCGAGGATGAAGCAAATCCTTCAGTGAAATTCAAGTTATTTAAGGGCTTGATCCTGTGGCTGCTTATCATGAATTTCAACCTTATGGGGGGGGGATGATGGTACGAGTTATTCCTTGCTATAAAATTATAGTTAATCGTACATCTATTTAGAAGTTCACATTAAAACATTGATAAAATCCCTCTCTTTCATAATCGAGAATCGACCATTCTTTCCATGAGGTTTCATGGGCAGCTCTTTAAGGCAGTTGGCCTATAACTGATAAGCATTTATAAATCCTTATCAGATAAAAAATACTGATCGATTTATGCTATACAAATGGGAAATGCATTCTTTCACCAAAATTCTGTTGACAAGCGTTACAACAGTAGCATTCTAATCAATTTTATTTGAATTGATGTTGAGTACGATTTACTTATTTTCTTTTTATGCAACACGAGAGGGATATTTCGTATTATGCAGTAATTTCAATATTTGATGCAATTTCTCATTAATTTTTTAATTGATCTATATAGAATGCCACATTTTATACACCCCTAATATTTTGTACTTTTCTTTAGACTGTACTATTCTCAATCTGGCTTTCAAAAGTGTTTGGCGTTTTATTATATCAATGATTTGAGCTTTCTGCTAAGCCAGTTAAGAGCTGTTGGATAGAAACAAAGTAATTCCAAGATTTATTTTAATAGGCTTCTCATATACGTCATTTGCACCAGAACCTTCATTGCTGAACCCTCTTGATAATCTGGTTAAGAATTTATTAGCTATTAATATACGGCTCACTATTGGATATATTCGATTCCATCCTATTCTATTCTATATTTTAAAATTAAAACAGTGTTTTATGAAACATTTTATTCATTCGTAAATTTGAAAGAAATACCATTATAAAAGAATTATCTGCATCATACCTTCTATTTGACTTTTTTTTTACCGAGTAATTTGAAAGCATGAAACGTTGTGCAACAAACTTTCAGGTGCTGAATTCTTTTGAGTCCGTGTTTAGTATACACATTTCCTCGCCTCACAATACGGATTTCATGTTGTCACGATCATTTCAGATTTAGAAGATACAGCAGTCTTCAGTTGCATTCAATCTACATCGTGATTCAGAGCAACGCATATCAATGAGTGGTTTTAACGAATTTTGCTTCTACTATCCAGATTTTTTCAATTGCAACGCGACAATGAACGGTCACATTTCACTTCCAGAAGTGATCCAGATAGAAAGCTTCTAAGGAATACGGTACATCTATATACTCACTATAGTTTTAATATTAATGCAAGCATTAATCAAATCCAAAAACTCCCAAATCAAGATCCCGAACTTTATCCCTCCAAGTAGATATTGGAGGCTATAATCTGCAAATCTTAACATTCAGCAATTAACGACTCAAGAGTTAAGTTAAAAAGGTATATTGAAGATTGTCCTCGGTACTATATAGCTCTTCAACTCTATCACACAGTATTCAAAATGAATATACAAAGATAAGATGAAGGAAAAATTTTTCCAAAATGCTTCTATTTAGGCTGAAACTACTTCAAACAGCCTGGAGAACAGCTAGAGGTAAACAGATGGTTTGATTTATAACCAGTCTACTTCTGTAGTGGCATGCATTCAGTCGTTGAGCAGATGTGGTAAATTGAGTATAAACCAACTTAGTTGCTCTAAAGTTGCGGAAGACAAGACGAAAAAATAGCTACGTTAGACTAAAAGTTTCAGAAAAGTGAAATTAAACTGCAATTTACTTTTAGCTGCGTTGGAGACTTTAAATATTGCATATATTCAACACAAAAGAACAAAAAGCATAAGTTTTAAAAAGTTTATTGATCCTTACATTGATATACAATACATTGATGCTGCAATCGGTGCTTGCGACTTCGCTGGAAAGGTTTCACAATTAAGAGATAAAATATTCACTGGAAGGCAACATTTCATGCAGGTTTCCACAGTTAAGGAGAGGTAAGACATCACATTTTTATGTACAAGCTTCGTTGTTTGTTATTGTTATTCTCTATGCTACGTAAAATGATTTAAAAAGAACATCAAGCTCTTTAACGTCAATGAATAAATATTAAAAAATAGTCATTTCTTCTCCAGGAAGAAAGTATTAACAAGTTCGTATGCACCATTTTAAATGAACTGCTACAATCTTGCCATGTCAAAAGTTCCTCTTGGACTTTCGTCCTCGTCCAGTAAAAAATGTCAATTTAACGTCCTTTACAGTCGTAAACGTCCCAAATAACGATTGACGAAGGAACCAAGATAAAGGTATCCTTCATGTTCTTTAACTTCCGATAGATCAGAAATCTTTCCATCAGGGGAATGGAAACTGCGCAGGATCTGGCCGTTTTCATTAAACTCTATGATGATACCGTGACGAGGGAACAGTGAAAGTATGTAGTCTCCTCTGTTCATCTAGAGAAAGGGAAACTCGAGTTACATTCAGACTGCTTATGAAGCACATTTCTTACATACACTTTATTACAAAATAACTTGCATAAATCTAAACTCTCGAACTCACAGGACTTGAGTAGCTTACAACTTCCGCAAGAGCAAACTTTTAATGAATAGTTTGTCTATTAACCGTTAGTCATCGACAATATACAAGCTGAAGAAATTCTCAAGTGCATAAAGAATTGAGTAAAAGTATTGCAAATCTCTATATACATTAAAGAAATAATTGTTGTCTTGACTAAGTTATGTTGAAAGACAAATTAATAATAAATTTCATTAATAAGTGACCGAATCCAGCTTTAATAAGCACTCTTTTCCAAGTTTTGCTGTTATTAGTTGGTTTGTTATAGCCGTCAAATACAGTAACGTTTCAGAATAGTTTCAAAACAAGACTGGAATTTAGCTATACGTATATCAAGAGTGTTACCTTGTAGGCAAATGCTTTGAAAGCATGATTGTCGATGATCTCCGAAAGTTTGACCAGCAGACTGCTGAAGAATGTGTGAATTCGTCCATAAAATCTCTTCAGGTTCGGATATAAGGAAAGACGATCCGGGAGCAGAGGGTTGGTCGAATTCCTAGCTGAAGTAAATCCAACCCAATAACCACCACCCGAGCTCCTTCTGATGTTATCAGGTTCAGCTGGTAGAGCATCAGCAAAGACTTCCAATTGCCCTTTCTTTTCACCTTTTATAAAGAGCCTAAAAATAAAAATGATTATAATAGTTATAGTAAATGGCCAACACATTTCCTAATGAATTTGTCATATGCTTGAGGATGGAAAACGTACATCAACGGGAGAAAGCGAGTCGTTTTTAAGAGCATCTGTACAATGGAAAAACTGAACGCGGCTTTTTTTTTGCAATAGTATCAATGACAGATTCGGACTCGGAGAAGCCCGTTATTCGTATACGTGTAACTCCCCTCCAAAACATTCCAATTCGATTAACCGTTTGACTACACATTTAAGTTTTGAACTCGTGAAGGCGGTAGTTTTTACGTAAGAATTCATTTCTTATCTGAAGATATTGCATGATACCGGTATAGCCCGCGCCAGCTGGAAAAAGTGGGGCAAATTCAGAATGTTCGGGTACATCAAATGTACCCGAAGGATATTGATTCCACCAGTTGCCGATTTCAGAATATGCGGGAGACAATTAAAGTTCAGTTAACACTAATTCGATGCGAGCATTCAACAGAAAGTTCATTTGCCTTGGATAAAATGAAAGGAAGCCAGAATTTTAAGATAAAATCATACAATTTAAAAGCATCAATTTCGATCAACGAACGATTGTTGGAAGCATTTGAAAACGCTTTAAGATTACGACTATACTTGCCTTAAAATTCTACGGTTCATGATTTCACAAATAAGTAGAGAGTTTCCGTCTGTCGACAGCTGTACACCATTCGGGAAATTCAGTCTTTTAGCCAAAACTTCAGTCTCGCCCGAATGTTTGTTGTATCGAATTACACTAAAGAAAAAAATTCTAAATTAATTCAAATCCTTAACCGTTTGAAGATGGCATGAATTAAATAAGGGTTTAAACGAATACTATTTACCGTCCACCAGCTTCGTTCTCGAACATGAGGTAAAATATTGTCGACAGGTCCCATTTCGACGTGGCGTCGGTGAAATAAATATTCCCTTCGTCATCAATATCCAAATCATCTGGAAACTTAAGTTGTTGACCATCAATATACTGGCTGATAGGAAGAATATTAGTCAAAGTATCTGGAAAACGGAAGCATCATTACCCAATACGCCAAAAATTGGCCATTCATTAAATACGCATGAAAAGAATTAGATTAGGAAAGCAGAAGTTGAACATGTTTCTTCTAGCAGGTTTTAATATTAAAACTTTTAGTAGCCATCTAGAAATATTACAATTTGTAAGCTAAATACATGGCACATCCAAATAGGATGCTATTTAAGCATGAGAAATAAAGATTCCACGTCCTCTCACAACCATAGAAAATTAACTCGACTCATTTCCATTGTTTTTTCCCGCATTTATGCGTTGCCATTCATTAGTTATTCGACTCTTACCAAGGCAGGAGCAAAACTTGCCTATCAATGTGCATGTGAAACTTCCAATTTGCGTAGTTGAAATCCAAACTTCCAGCGAGCAGATCCTGTACCCGAGATGAAAACCAAATTTTTCTCGCAAAATATGTATTGTACGAAGCACAATATCGCATCTGATGTTGAAAGTAGCCATTGAAATTAGAGCAATATTTTGCTCTTAGATCATGTTTTCCCCGTTTCATGGTTTAGTTTTAGGACAATACATGCGAAAATAAAGTAGATCAAGATGTCACAGCAGTAATAAAAAGAACTAACGAAGATGCTTACTTGTTGTGAAGTTCATTGTAAATACACCATAATAGGCGTCGCAGAAGTACAGGAGACCATCTTTTCCTTTTCTCATGCCTAGTGGCCTTCCACATTTGCGTTCTTCATATGGTATTGCTGAAAATAGAGAACGGGGATTTGTATTCAAACTTCGCTTCAGGGATTGTCAGGCTTGAATAATGCTAGCAGTTTGAGACTAATGCAAAGGACAGTTAAAGTCGGGCATTTCAGATGCCAGATATGGCCCCTCATTACTTTTCAGATTGTCATTATATCGCTTTGCGCTCCATCGAGGATAGTGGTCAAGTAGTTCCCACAAGGCAATAAGGCAAACATTAAAGGAATCCCCAAATCAGACTACAACAGCAAATGTTGTTATTGAATAGTTAAACTTCGCTTAAAGATGGGAAGTTTTCATAACGATTTTACCAAGAAAAGACAAACATTTAAGAGATCAGATACAAGATTCGATTAAGGAGAGGAAATTTTAAGTGTCGAGGAAAAATACTAGTTTTCACCGTTTACTTTTAAATCTCGTCTTATGTAGAAACGGGTCATTTAGTAATGGTGACCCACTTACGATTTAGAAAATTAAGCCATATCGTGGCTGAGAATGTCCACCGAAGTTTTCCCATGGCTCTCGAGAAGAGATTAAGAAATCATTTAGTGCAATTGGAAATATCCGATACATTTGGGGAAGGTTCAAAAATAGCATCCTTCCCAGGAAAGGTGCGGTTTCACTATTGTCCGTTTTATTTTCTTTACTATCTAATAAGATTCACCTGTTTTAGGACTATTTCCTTTGTTTCAAATGAAAATCCATAGATAAGTCATGTATTCAAAGTAATTTTCCCATTGAATTATAATCATTACGAATAGCTTATTTTTGCCGCTATCCAAACTCAATCTATGCACGTGCGGCATCCGGGCAAAACTGTTAAGCGTTTAATGAAGCAGGATTGTCACCCAACAACCTACTCAAATGCGAGGTTTTCGGAATATCCCATTCATTGCCAAGAAATGTATGGTTTGTTCAGGCCTTAAAAATATCCCCATTTCTGAATGACGTCAATGGTTAAAAGTGGACTTTCTAATTCCAATTCACGCGTTTGGGATGAAAAATCGATGAAGTGTGGACTGAATTGCCCGAGTCTTCAATTAACGATTTGAACAGATGTTGCTTATGATATTTCTAGATGTTTAGGAAATAACCTCATACCACAGGCTGTTCCCGTGCGAGCAACAGTCGTTATTTTTCCATCTTTGACTTTCACAACCCGTCCATCCTCTAGTCCAGTGTATAGAAAACCTAAAATAATGAAATGTATACGATATTTGGATAGATTTTAACAATACAGCTCTGCATTACATTTATAAACGAGCCACTAACAACAAATCCAACACAAGAAACTCAAGTCATACCTTCATGAAACACTATGGATTCCGGACCTGAAAGTATGTCTTCAAAGAGTTTTTCGGCTTCACCGAGTTTATCATTCAATGCGAGAGGCCCAGTGAAGTTCCGAAACTGATTACTAGAAAAAGTATTAGATTAAAGTAGAATTTAAAAATCGAAGCAAAGACAAAAAGGTACACTTTGAGAATATACATGTATTATTTTAGACTTAAAGTCACGTAGACCATTGCAGAAACGAGCGTACAGCAAGGATTTTAAAAAGCTATGAATTAAGTTTTGTAAACAGCAAGTCAAGAACCGATTCTTTTTACTATATACAATCTATTTTATTATACAAGTTCAACTGCAATATGGACAATATAAATTAATCTTGTTCGATAGAAACTATATACGGATATATTGCAGTACCAAGATTTAGACATCACCAGAGCTGAACGACTTCTGACGTTTACAATAGGTTACGACTCCCTTCGCAAATCTCTAGATAACTACAGGGGTAAAGAGAAGGGTCCCCAAGGGGATATCAAGAAAGGCGCCCCTACTTTAATCTACATGTATAATTTCAGAAAGTGGGGGAGGGAGGTTAGCAAGGAGAACTACAATGAAATTCAAGATTCCTGAATATTTTCCGAACAAGTTTGATTAACATTTTACAAGTTAGATAATTTCATCGTCTTAAACAGATTGATTTAATTGACAGCACTAATTGCGGCAAAGAACGGAAACTCAAAACACCATTTGAATGGAATTTCGACGTACGAAATCAGCGCTAACGCTTTAAATTCTTCCATTGAACCAAGTAGGGTAAAATTATTTCTATTAACCCATTATCAAGTTACAGTCTGTAGAATTGCGATTTCGAGTTTAAGATTAAATTTTCTAATTGGATCGACAATACAAAGTTGGCCACAGAAATAAACAAATTACAGACTTATTTTAATTTGAAAACAAAAGGATTTGAAGAGTTAAAAATTTTAAGGACAATTAATGGTTCAATTATTGAAACGTCATCCACTCCTACTATGGGCCAGCAAGTATATGCCCGTTAAGTCTCCATCTCACTACGTTAAGGCAACAGATTCCTCTGCAACCAGTATAATCGAGATTTAATAAACCTCCCATTACGATTGTTACAAACTGATCACGAGCTCGTTGTCGACACTAGGCGGGAAGTGTTTATATACTACACATGAGATACAAAAATTTCGACTCCAGTTGATCAATTTTTTTTAATCAATTATAGGTCATTAAAAGAAAAAAGATACCTGTACGGATTAACTCGCACATCCAGAAGAAATGGTGAATGCATAAAAAACAAGTAGAAGAGAGCTATGCCGAGGGTAATTGCTCTAAGCCAAGTCTTCATGCTGAAAGAGAAAATAATCTTAGGCACCAGCATTAAACGACTGCTTTATTCACTGTAATGATAGTATCGTATTGCTCAGAGTTGGAGAAAGAGCCCCTCCCCCACTAACTATTTGAAGAAGCCTTTGAAAGAGGACGAAGTTGTATGGTAATTCCGACCTCAATATGAAATATAAACGATACTAGCACTTGTCAACAAATGCCAAAAGACAGCTTTTATAGTCAAAGCTCCAGTATACGATTTTCCATTATCAAGAGAGTATCCCTAGCCAATCATTTTATGTGGGCCTACGGTGCTAGCAGTTACCGCCATTAGTCAAGAAATTGCTTAATCCTACTCCTCCCCCCCCACCCGCTTATGAACTAAGAAGTTAACAACTCCGATTACGGCAACAAGTATTCAAGAATCCCCCTGCCCCAACATTAACAATTAACTCGCAACACATTAAATGCCTCAGTCCCAATTAGTCCGATACATACAGTAAAAACTACACCCAAAGAAGTATTATATTTCCGATCGTTTATTCAATTCATGGAGTAACTATAGATAATTAATAAAAGATGAATGCTTCGATATGCTTTAACTTGAAATAGGTGCTCCTTCGATTTATGGCGATTAAGACAAGATGTTAAACCGCTTTAAAAAAAACATTTGGTTAATATAATCTTATCTACAAAAGCTTATGCGTTCCGAAGAAAGTCGGAGTTTGATTTGAAACCGTGAAACTAACAGATTTAAATAGCTAAGCATGACTTAACCAAATGAAAAAGAAGAGGTAAACAAACATACCGGCAATAAACGGGGTCATTAAAAAGTTTCTATAAAAACGGATAAATATCGGGAATAATAAATATCTAAAAAATAAAAATAGCAACATATACTCACACTGCAGTTCACGTTTTTTTTTTTTTTTTTCCTTGTCAAAACAACGCGAGAAATTAAACAAATGAATTGGGACGCTTGCGACTGAATGGCAGCCGCTGATGCGGCATTATAAAGGTGAGTGAGAGCTGCTCGCTTTCGCCGAGATACCCCAGGTAACTTCTGCGCAACGCTACTGAGCATGATGTAGGAGGCCTACGAATCTGCGAAGCTGTTTTCCCTATGAACCCCTGGAGGAAAAACGATCGATAATTTATTTCCTCCTCCTGTCAAAAATTCACATGAAAATCATCGCGCCATTTTATTACGTTTAGCTCAAATGCATATAAAACATTTACCCAAAATCTGAGAGCACAGCATAAATAATTATCGATAGATTTGCATGTCGCAAATCTAGTGCCCCGAAAATAATTCATTTTATCAGTTAAAGAATTATATATTGATTTCCTTTTATTCAATTTTTAATGGCTTTTTACTGCATAGTTCTTCTCACTTAATAATTTCTTTCTTTTTTTTAAATTCTTATCATTTGAATAATTTTTTTCCCTTTAATTCATTTCACTTAATAATTTTGTTTATTTTATAAACTTTTTATTCTAAGGTTTAACAAATTAATATTGACTAATATTGCAACAAAAATTAAGAATAGTTTTTTATAGATTTTAACATCATTTAAAAATTACTTTAAATTAAAAAAATTTTAGTTGATTTTTTTGTGTGTGATAGGTTCTTCTTTTATTCATAATAAAATATAACTGTATGGAATAGATGTTTAGTTTATACGTAGATATGGAGAGTTAGCTGAAAGGGAGAGTACGAACGTTTAAAAATAATTTATTCTGTTCTGGTGTTTTCCACAAGACAAATATTACATCCTATATTCGAACCCAGTCAAAAAAATGCAAAGATAACTTGCAAATTGATTGCTTCACGACATTCAGACGGCCACTTAGGAAAATTCTTATCTAAAGGCATCAGATCGGATCTTTTGCTTTCTCTTTTCTGCAAGAAAAATAATAAACTACAGTTTGTAAATTATTGAATAATGTCCTCACTTTCATGGTGGTAAAATCTCAATTTTGAGAAAGGAGGATCGTTGCCATAAACACTAACGCTTTAGTACTATGATTTCCATTCATATTAAATATGATGTTTCGGCATTGATGTGGCTTGAAAGTTAAGAGATCACAACCTGGGATCGACCTTTATTCTTCTTTGTTTAACAATTATTCAAAATTATTCGTTCGGCCTTTAATATAATCCATATGAATATTCAAAGTGAGACTTTATTTGGAAAAAGTAATCAATCAGATAATAATAGTCGATTTTTTAACTTCTACACTATACAGAGAATCAATTTAATGAATTAAATTAATCATTTCTCTAAACCTATGTTATATGTTTTGGGTATTCTTCTTAGATAGTTTGTATGTGCCAAATAAACAAAAACGATGTTTATATCTTGTATAGATACGAAATTACATGTAGCATTCATGATAGCGATATGTAAAAGTATATTGTCGCGATCAAATGGATTTGACATTCAGTCCCAAACAAGATCCCTTTGCATTTATGTCCAATATACGTTAAATAAGTCTTGAGTAATATGTCCTTACGTTGGTGTGGTGTGAAAATTTCTAGAATAGAATGGTGGCTACTTTTATGGAATATTGTTAATGAAATTGATTCTCAGGCTTTTAGAAATTTGATCTAGTGTTTCGTTTTAATAGCCCTCCCCCCATGATAATGAATTTAGAGTCTTTGAAGTTTCTTTGCAGATTTTTTTTCTATTTTTTTAACAGGTGGAATGAAATTTACTTCCATTTTATTTTTTTAACTGTATTTTTTGCACTTGCTGCATTTTTACTGTTACAGCATTGAATTATATTGTGCTATTAAGTAATTGCTTACAAATAGCAATTAAAATAACCCACGCTTGAAGGATTAAGCAATCCTCTACCTTGATCTGAGCTATTCAATCTCTTTTTCATCAATACATTCTCAAGCATAAAAACTGAATAAAAAATATTATTTACGAATACATTTTGTTAATATATTTTATCCTCCTTCTCTCGGCTAATATTTCTTTTGCTATTGAGTTTGTGATTGATATATAATACGTAAAGTTAAGTTCCATATAACAACAGTAAGGAGAGCAATGTCGAATTACGACGTAAAGAAGTGAGCGAAATAGTCAGAACTGGGAGACGATGTAATAGAATTGAGAAAAACCATGCAAATATGGGTCATGAGGTCATGATGGCGATTCAAGAAGAACGATTCATCTACGGTGAAACATTTCCTCGGGGAAGTTGTCGTTCAACTTCCTGATATTCAAAAAACTGGCTTTGCTTCATTTGTGAGATTTCAAGGTCTTCCTATTCGTAAGAAAAGAGCATGACTTTGAGAAAATCCAATACCTGTATGGGATTTGAATTTTTTTAATGAATGTTTTAGACATTTCATTGCTTGATAAGAAAAAATTCAGAATTATGTAGAATTATATCATTTATTCATTTTTTTAACTAAGTAGCCTATTTTTAGAAGGAAAAATGTGTATTAATGCTCAATTTAGGGAGACAATGATGCACTTTTCTACATTACTCAGCATTTTTAACAATGCGCAACAACCTCGTAAATTAACTTGTGTTCTAATCTATATCAAAGAAGCAAAGGAACCCCCTCTATTAACAACGGAGTCAACAAAAGTTATATTATGATGTTGTGTCCTTTAACTTTCTAAGCTCACTATAGAAACCAAAATTTAATGAAATTGCCAATTTTCCTATAAGAATATATTGGCTCCATTTCTTTTTAATCTGGATAGAATGTTTTAAAGTTATTAATTTTCCATACATTTTAAACAGGAAAGAAAATAAATACTTTTCTACTACTTTATTTTTCCCAATAAAAGAAAGATAGTTACGGATTGTTGAATTATGAGGTGGCAATTCTTCTTTTCAATAATAGGAGGATTAAGCAGGAAAATGTCATAGGATAAAAAATTTCACTAATTTTTAGTTCCACATTTTTTGCTTTACTAAAGTAAGAGGGTTTTTTATTTTTATTTTTAATTTTTAATTTACCATTTTGAAAATTTTCAATTGTTAGTATTAACATCATAAAATATAGTATGCGAAAATTCGTTATAATAAGTTTATATATTTTTGATTTAGGGATATAAAATTAATATTTCATAATAATTAATAAGTATAATGATATATGTTCCATGTACTCTAAAACAACTTAAATTATGAAATATTTGAACAATTTCATTCTAACTATTTTCAAACTAATATTGGGGCTATCTCTTGTGTTTCAGAAAGGGACATCAAAATGGACACATATAATAACATGAAACTATTGATTAATTGAAAAAATATATTCAATATTTGATCTGAAAATATATATACACGCCTTAATATCAAAATAACTTCTATATGTGTGCCAAAATTTCTTGTTTGTAAACTTTTGCGTACTTAAACGTTCGATGATTTTAAACTAAAATTGAAGCGTTTCGATATTTGAATAATCTTCGCCTTATTTTGCGAAATCATCCATTTTAATAAATAAATACCAATAAATTTGAGTCTAATTATATGTATATTAAAATTGTATATTAATATAAAAAATAAATAAAAATCTGATTGCAACAAATCATTTTTTGAAATTACTTACCGTTATATAATGTAAATACAAAAAAAATGTAATAATGGGCAATAAATAATAATTTTTTAGAAGTCAGGCAATAAGTGTGGAATTTTATTTATGAATTGTAATTGTTCTTCAAAATTTACTAAAATGCATTTTAAAAAAATTATCAACTGATGTTAAAAGTATTATTTAAATTAGAAATTGAAAAATCAATTTTTTTTATAAAATTTTTTTCGAAAAACACCCTGTGATAACCTCAACTTGTGAAAAAGATCTTTAAATATTTATTTAAACCATTGATAACTTATATATACAGTTGCATTTGATGTGGAAATGGGAAACAAAGGCATCTAAAAAAGTTTTCCTTCTTGCGTTTTATAATCCAATTACGAAATACAGTACAATAAATTTTATGAAATGATTATAGAAACATTGGTAATGTGCGCCAGAATTTTTAATATACTTCTCACATTTGGTATTTAATTACTGTGATTTTTAGATGCAATGGCGACCAAGTGATTGGAAGCAAAATTTGATAAAAATCTATAATTTTGGATGCGAAATCACATAACACATTTCATTTTCTAGCTTGTTAATTTTTTCCGTTATTGTTTTCATGTATATAAGAACAACGATTAAGGATCAAATGCTTCCGTGCCTCAACAAGTCCCTTTCTCTTTTAATTCGGACCGCAGTGGCTCAGTGGTAAAATCTTGTTTTCAGGACCGGAGATTTCAAAATTCCAGATTCGATTCTACTGAAAAACGCCGTGCAATCGGATCTGCTGCACGTCAAATCCGTCGGGGCCAGCTGACCATCTGCTGATATGGTGTGGAAGTTTGGAAAGTGGGAGTACCAAATCAGTGTCCTTCCCGTCATCTGACCTCAGTTCAAAATTACGAGGTGCTTCCTTGAAGGGACCTAGTGTTGCTTTAAACAGGATTTTAATGTAAGTAAACCAAACCCTCCTGTTTCCTATACCAAAAAATGCTTGTTGTTATGGCCCGGGCCACTCTTAAAAATTATCATATGATTTAGATTTACCAGTGCTATCATCTTTTCGATATATCTTTCATTTAATTAACTGGAAAAAATAATATTATATGAGCAAATTTTTAACTTCATTAACGATCTATGTTATGAACGTATTAATGATCAATTTTGGGTTAATGTTTTATTTCAATAACTTTGGGAAAATAAATTTTTATATGCTCCTTTAATCCAACTCATTGTTGATATTATCCTAATATTATTTTTATTCGAAGCATTTGTATTTTCTTACAAATTTACGTATTTAACAAATTGGTTATTAACGTTTTTTTAATTGACTTGCCTGCAGACCCACCCACAGCTCAGAAGAAATACCAGGCGTCTCAGTCAGAAAAGCATCCTTATTTATACACTCAGGTTCAAGAAATTTAAGCAGTTTATTTAATGAATAAACCGATTCAATAGTAAAAGCACCTCTTTATGCGTATAAAACTGTTATTATCTTGAAAATAGCGAAAATACTTTTTCTCAAAAATAAAGCATTAAACAAATTTAAGATGAGAGTTTTAAGTGGAAAATATCTATTGCTTTTGAATGTTCTAAGAGTGAATTATCTTTTGATTGTTCTAAATAGATAAAAAGGATACGTTAGATAAAACTCATCTTATTGTAAACTTTAATAATGGCAAAGGGGATGGCAAATGGATAATTAATGGCAAAATTGAGTGGTTTTATTCTGTATTTAAAGTCATAATCTATAAGCTAGATATATGCAGCATAAATAATAAAATAGAAGACTAATAATTGAAAGATAAAAAGAAAATACTGCAAATTCGTCGAGATAAGTTAAGGTAGTTCAGTTGACCACTTCTATAAAGTGATAATTATCGTAATATCTGTAAGTGATAAGACAGAAGTTTCAAAAAAGGCGTTTTATAGATCTCTATATTTTTAAAACTATTTTACAATTATCTTTATAGTCTCTACAAAATATTTAATTTTAACAATAAAGATACGTCAGTTTTTTTTTTAATTTTAAGTTTGTCGAATAAAAGACTTCAAATCTCTTTGGATAAATGGATTTATATTATTATTAAATTTTTGAAAGATAGGCAATATCCCTTTCTAAAAGAACACGAAATAAATATGAGGTAATAAGAGATTATCCGCGAAATAAATATGAAGTACATTAGAATTATATATATGGAAAATTAAAATTATGAGAGAAAATTTGTAAAAAAATAGAAAATCTTTTCCTTTTGACCTTCTCTGTACTTTTATAGCAAAAAACTTTGTTTACTACGAAATGTTCTAAATTGCCTTTCATAAGAAAAATTGAAATGTACGTACATTTTTTTTCATTAGTAGTTTATTATAGTTCCTATCAATTTCGTAATCTTGATATTTTTCACTGTTAAAACTAAATACAGAAACTTCTATACAAAGTCGGCGTCCTAGCGCAGGGGTAGCTTGTTTTCTCTTGATGTGGGTGTCCCGGGTTCGAGTCCAGATCTGGGTGTGGTTATTCTTTTGTATTCTTCCAGGTGTGTGAATGTGGCCCCCTGTAAAAAGGGGCTGTGCAAATGAACGTGATAAATGAGTCGCGAAAGTGATACTCTTCGTCCTAATTGGAGCTACTACAAAACAAGAGACGCTTATTAGATTTAAATCGCTGACTGCCCAAGCGAGTTTGTCCATGGCAAGTGCCATAAGAAGCAACAACAACATTTCTATACAAAAAAAAACGATGCTCTTTATGAAATCTGAAAGTTTAAAAATATCCATTTAATGTAACCCCTTCTATTGCTCTGTAATTTTTTCGGATATTTTCACACTACTTTGTTTTAATTTTAACTATGACTTGGAATTAAGAGGTACAAAAAAATTTAAAATGAAGGAACTAAACAATCGTCTTAAAGCAACTGATAAAAATAATGCAAGAAAAAGAAATAAATAATAATAAATTAAATATAGCTGATAGAAAAAAGAAACAATTTTACAACATAGTTTAGAATGTTGATGCGATTTTTCCCTCACAGCCCCGGTATCAAATATGAGACGAGTCTTATCGAATCCAGCGACTCATGATCACACAGAAGGGATTTCAATTTGAAACGTTTTACTTAATTTTTTTAATGACATTAGATAGCGATTGAAGTCCATTATAATTTCTAATAATGTCCCATAGAGCAATGAACAATATGCGCTTTCGGCTACGAGTTTGTATTATTTTTTATTTGACTCGGAGTATTTAAACATGTAAACAAGAGCACAAGTGTCCCAAAGGAAATGAATAAGGAGAAATAGTACAAGGCTAAAAAAATAGTTTTATACTATACCTTCTTCTCATAAACGAATAAAATTTAAAACAGAAATAAAAAAATAAATGGTATAAAATTAAAAGCACATAAATTAACTCCTTCACTGCCACTACCCACACCTGATATTCGGGTCTTTCGTCTAGTTAGATGCTCCCTTCTTTGCTATCTCTTGACATAGTCGAAAAAGGGTCATCTAATAAGATAAATGGTTTGATACCATTACATATTATCTTTCACGCACAGGCGCGTCATCAGGCAGTCAATAAAAAAAATAATAAATAATAAATAATAAAGATAATAAAGAAGAAAGCAGCTGCACGCACAAAAAAAGGGAATTATTTTACACAAACTAAATTTCAAAGTGTAAGGTATTTCTATCTTCATGAGTATGCAAAATCACTGATTATATATATTAAGCAATTATTTATCATCATTCCAAGTTTGTAAGTGATTTCCAAGACCGATAATAGAGAAACATTTTGAAAGGAGCCTATCAGTCATGCTAAACATTTCAAAAGAAACGCCATTTACAATCATTATCTCTCCACTGATATTTAAAGAAAGAAAAAAGTTAAAAACATCGACGAAAGCGCCCACAGATAGAGGAGTCAGCTTTTCTCCATCACATAAGTGCTAAAGTGGACAGCGTTTCGAATTTTGAATTCCACCAATAATTCACTATGAGCATGCGCAAGTTAAATTTCAAGGGGTCAAATATCCTATCATTTGAAGTATATAGAAGTCTGATGAGTGAATTCACACCTCAGATGTCGTCATCCTCAAGTGATTACGGATTAAAATTATGAAATCTGTCATAATATAACCTCCAGGGTCTACAAATTGAAATGTTATAAGTCAACAGTATTATAGTCGTCTGTTATAATAGGTAATCTCACATAATGTTTTTAAAAACTATATCAAATTCACCCTCTTACTTTCTTTTGACAAAATCGCGATATCTCAAAAATGCAATAACTTAAGTATGTGAAGTCTGGCTTATGATATTTTGGCAGCAATTTAATTCTGTATCAAATTTCGGATTCAAAACACAATCGACAAGTTAAATAAAAGATAGATTTGATTTCCATATACTGTTAACCGTATACCAGGAATTAATATTAAAAAAACGCGCCGAGGATTACTCAATCCATTCAACGCTAAATTCCTGCCAAAGATTAAATATTTTATTACTATTGCATTCCAATGCTCTCCAAAGCGTTGTCTGTCTTACCCAAGGTCCACAATTTATTGCGGGGAGTAAAAGGAAAATACCTTTCTTAGAGAGTATCGAGAAAGTTTTGAAGAGACCATTTTCCAGCTGGTATAACAACACATAATACCATTTGTTGTTGTTGTTACTTATGGCCCTTAAAAAGCATGCTAACAGATCTGTCAATGATTTAGAACGAGTGAGCTTCTTTTACTTTTCCAGTACAGCCAACTAGGGCCAAGAGTACGACTTAGCTACTCCATGCTTCACATTCTCTTGCACAACCCGTTTCTACGGTGGGGAGGGGGGGGGACATTCACACACCTCACAGATAGAACACAACAAAGGAGCAACCAAGCCCGAACTAGAACTCGAACCAGGGAGGTCCAAATTACAAGGAAGACGCCCTACCTCTTATTCCAAGACACCGGCTAATACCGTTTGTGAAATTCGCTATTTTCCTATGTTTGGGTGCCATTCTCTCTTGGGAAAATATTTTCAATCTTCCCGTCTCTCTTATAGAGGAATTACACCTCAATTTATGGCTTGTTTGCTTGTTCATCCTCAACTGATTGCCTAAATGATTTTTCCGCCATTAAAAATCTAATTAAGTCGCAATTTTTTTAAAAAAAACCTTTTTGCACATTTATCATTCTTTGAAAAATAAAAATGAAAAATACTTGAAACATTTACGCTTTTAAAGGATTTTCATCTTTTAGATAAATTTCTTTTTAACTGAAATAAAGATTGGTTCAGTTATATTAATGTCCTATTTCAAAGTAAGATTAGGGCTATTTTGGTACGGACCTCGTAATTTTGTCATCTGAACCGCTGTCAGATGACAAAAAACGACGCCAAAGCGGGCACCCTCTCTCCACACCTCACCAGCGGGAAGACGTTTGGCCCTGACAGATTTAACGTGCAACTGACCCCCTTACACGACGGTTCTTCGGTGGAATCGGGTCTCGAACCTTACCACCTAGCCTTCACGATACAAATGAAATATAGGTTAAAGTATCAGAAATTCTGTAATCATAATTCTCTTCTGGTTTGTTATTTCCTTCTTAGTGCCTAAATTTATGCACCAAAATCATAACTTCCTTTTAACAGTGACTTTGTAATTCTCCTTCTCCTCAACCACACAGACAAAAAAAAATCCTAATTGTCATCAGATCATCAAACCTTAATAACAGCTCGTTAGATTATACTCAGCTTTGGATATGCGGAACTGAGTTTCAGTGTCTACTTACGAAACTTGAACATTTGGGTGAGTGTATCGCATTAATAAATATTTATCAAAGAAGGCTTTTTTAAAATGAGGCCGAGACTTGAATGAATGGAAGATAATATTTAGTTTTATCTTGAAAGTCATTTTCATGCCCATTCATTTATTTCGTTGAAATGTATTTTTATTTAGTGGTGTCCTTTTTCCCATACTAGATTTGTAATAGTCTTTAGAGTAAAAAATAATTATTTAAGGGAAAACCAGTGAGAGTGGTCTCCAAAACTTTCTCGGAAAATCTTTAATGAAGGTGTTATCCCGGAGAACTGTTTACGTGGAATCGTTACAAAATATAAACATTTGATGCGAATTTAGTATTTTCATTGAATTTTATATGTAACTCTTGCCTAATTTTGAAACGATAATACCCGGTTAAAACAAAATCCTGGTTTGTGTTTGACAGAATCCGAAAATTGAATTTGTGTTTTACGCGTATTTTCTCCATTCGATTGGAACAAAAAATTTGATGCTGAACTACACTTGCAGTCGCAAAACCACAGAACAAATTAAAAATATTTAAGTCATTGAGTTTTTGAATTATTGCGTTTACATGATTCTGAAAGTACAGACAGACAGACTTTCATCCCTTTGTTAGATTTGGCTCAATATTTGATATCTACTCTATAGATATTGAATATACGCTGTTAATTTTATACATCTCACTCTCTTCATTTCGTAATTATCTGGTTAATCTATATTAGAACAGCAAGACAGATAGACTTCCTTTGAACAGATTTTACTAAAAATTCAATAAAAAATCTACAAACTTGTAAATATTCAAATTTCTTCCGTTCTTCTCAAAGAGTTTTTAAGTTATCTTTGTCTCAGACGAACAGACAGACGTATTGCTTAAAATGTGTTTTTCGAAATCAGGGAGGTCTAAAACATAAGGATTCGTCAAAACCTCGAGTTAGTATATTTTGACGACTACAATGGTCTCAGAGTACTTCGTATACAAGAAAGTTAAAAAGACGCTTCATTCTTATCCAACCACTTAAGGAATCAATGACCCTGATTACAAGAGCAGAAGTATGAAGTGTTTTTGTTTGCTGTTGTTGCAATTTTTTAATTATTTTGCTTTGGTGAAAGGTAAAATTAACTAGTTAATTGCGAAATTTATTTTTTAAAGTCACTCTTTTAAAAGTCAAGCGATGACGCATGTGCACATCGAACGCAATACAAACAATAACAATGAATTTTGCAAAAAAATCTTAATAAAACTAATAAGATTTCATTTTTACTAAACAAAAATTATATATAGACAGCGCTAAGACGGAGAATTCAATTCACGTGCATACATATCGAATGCCCTCAAATGGTCAACCGATACAATATGAAAATTCTAACCTAAAAGGAAAAACCTAAACTTTTGATAAATTACCCAGATATGAAATAATATGCAATCTCCGATGTATGACGAGCAACAATATACATCATCTGCCTGTCCCTATTTTCTTGATACCCAAAGCACATGAGTACTTCGGTATCGGAACATTGGTGTATCCCAGTGGTCGGCAAACTTATTAGCCAAAGAGCCAAATATGAACATTACAACAATTTTTTTTTTAATTTGGAGCCAAATCTGCTTGTTTAGTAAACTTTTATTGCATTAAATAAGTAGCACGCTAAATAAAACTAAATTTCACACTTAATAAATATTTATTAATGCGAACAGTGTGCCAAATACAAGATCAATGTGTCAATGCGCATGTGTCAAAGAGGCGCACTTTCCCGACCACTGGTATATCCAATGACAGTATAAGAAACACATTTTAAATAAATTGGTTGCTGCTATAACAAAGTTAGAAGGCAGAAGTTTTCCAAAGAAAATACTGTACACATTCGCTTAAATTTTAAAGGTCTCAAAAGTCTATCCTAAAGGAACTTTAAAATTGATATATCATTATATTCATATAATATTGTCATCGATCAAATTAAAAATTATCATCACGTTTCTTCTTTGCTATCAGTTCAATAGAACAAATAATTACTTTTCTTTCGAAACACCTATTCTAAAGATATATATATATATATATATATATATATATATATAATTAACACAAAAATAAAATTGAAAGCATTTAAGATTTCTTACATTTTACTGAAATTGAAGCAAATACTTCACAAAATTACGTGAAATTTACATATTTTAGTATGATTTAGAAAATATCGTAAGGAACAATTAATAGGATATTAACATATATCCTACAAAGATAAATTGAAATCTGAAAATTTTCGACATTTTCAGGCAACTGTCTGTATTGATTCAGTCGCCATTTGATATTCACATGACGATAATGTTCGAATTCACTTGTTAAAAAATATCGCATGAATGTTGATCTTCTTTAAACTCAGTCTTTGACCGTAACGTATGTATTAAAAAAACGTAGAAATTTCAACTGCAAAAATATTCAAATAAATTTTTTACTGGACAATAATTTTTAAGAATAATTGAATAATAATGCTATGTCCCTCCTATATTTAGTTATATTAATGCCCAGCTGTAAAGCATCACTAAGGCTATTTCAGGACGGACCTCGTAATTTTGAACTGCTGTCAGATGACGAGGACGACACGTGAACTGGCATCCCCTTCTTCCTACCACACCAAGGGGAGTAAGTTCAGCCATCACAGATTTAACGTGCAATTGACCCCCTTACATGACGGTTCTTTAGTGGAATCGGGTCTCAAACTTGAAACCCTACGACTCTCGTGCCGAGATCATACCCCCGGCTACCGCGACTCCCCTCCAAGTTGAATAATACTGGAGATTCTGGAATTGACGAAAGGAAGCTTCGCGAATTATAAATCCAAGGTTTGCTGGCATACGATTCTGTTTATCTCTCAGGTATACGAGACGATAAACGTTGAAGTATGAGTAATAGACAATCGTTAATTTAGAGTGGATATGTACAAAGCAAAGGGATGATTTATACTATATTTCCAAATTTTCAATGTCCATGAAGCTTAGTAAAAAATCTAGTAAATACTATATCTATGCAAATTGTCATTTTTCTGTATTCTAATAATTAATTCACAACAGTTATTTTGATTTTGTTAAATAGACTCAAAGTCTGATTGTAATAAAAGAGTTCAAATCCCTACAGGGCATTTCATTATAATGGATTTAGAACATCTGTATATTTTCTATGCTGTCTATTAGAAAAAATTTTAAGATTCAGTGCTTGGGCATTCAAATCTAAACCCTCAGTCAAAATCTAATTCAAAATAGATGTGCATAGTACCTACTTTTCCAACAAAAATAAAATTGTTTTTAAGTAAGTTCAAGCGTCATGGAAGAAATTTAATTAAGTATCTAACCTTGCCTGCGATACGGAGATATACTTTTGCTTTATTCCAGTATCTAAGGGATTTGTAATTTCTCTTTTTCTTTTATTCTTTTCCTTTATAGATAAAAAAAACTTAATTATTTCATCTTTCATATTAAAATCACGATTTAGTAAAATAATCGAAATACTAACTGTATTGATTTTACAAATCGTGAAAAAAATATTTCGTATTAAGTAACTAAGAATAATTCCTGATTTGATAAAAATAACTGAATACCTGAAAAGTGAATGTATGAGAGATTTGGATATTCTGAACGAATAAATAAAATTTTCATTAGGTTAAAACTTTTTAATAGATTTCACTCATGAGTAAAAAAAAGAAAAATTAGACTGATAATTTAAATTTATCCTTTCACCATTACATATTCACATCCCATTAAGTGACCATTTCTGTAACTCATGACATAAAGAAATAAATTTCTTATTTGTTGATGAGTTCGTGATTTCCTGTCAATAATCATTCCAGCCCATGTTGTTTTCTTATGTAAATTTGTTCGATCTTTCGTCAACTGTTTAAGGTATCAATAATCATTTAGAGATTTTAAGTAAATGTAAAATAATAATAATAAATATTATTAAATATAATAAATCTTATAAAATAAATAAATTCTCAAATTATACTCCTGGTGAATCACTTCGGAAAATATTTAAATCATTGACTATTACGAAAATAGAGAGATATCTTCTTAAACTCTCTGAATAATCATTTATAAAACTTCATGTCAAAATTTTTGCTTTATTTTCCTAAGGAATTACCCTCACTTGCCCTTTCCATAAGGGATAGAAAAATAGGGCCTCTTTGACCTAATGGTTGAGTCTGGTTTTGAAAGAATCCGAATTCCACAGTTCTGATTCGATTGAAGAGCAAGTTCAGATGCTTATAGAATTTAAAACTATACGTACGTCCTCATCTATATCAAAGGTCCTCATATTGGTGAAGAGCGAAGATCTTGGAGAACATCCCTATTAATACTATTACCAGTGGTAAAAGAAAACAACTCTCACTGCAATGAAAAAGTTTATTTCATACAATAAAATGCTCTGTTTTCTCAAGTGTATTGCTTGTTCAGGGCACTATAAAGATCTTTCATAATGACTTGTGCACCACTTTGTGGGGTATATCAAACGTGAATTGGAAAAAATGCATATTTGTGACTTAATATATAACTTTAATTTGGCACAAGCGAGAAAAAAATATTGATGCGGAAAATAACATTTTTTCTCGGAATTCATAAGACGTGCGATCATTCGCAGTGACATTCTTTTTTTAGTCAGCAGGGTTGAATTTCAATGGATTTCAAAATTAAATGAAAACTACGATACATCCCATTAATGTGAATTGACCTTATTTTACAATTCGCTCTCAAAAATCTTTAAAAAAAAAATCTTTTACGTTCTTCAATTTCGGAAATTTAAAAAGATGACGTAATAACTCTCAAAAAATTAATATTAAAAGCCAGCTCATTTGTGGCGAAAGAAAGTTTTATCTCCATTTCGAGTGCCATAAAGGCAGTTTTAAGATCTTTCAGTATAAGATGGTCTTTGAGGCTTTACGATATCGTGCTCGGGTAATTTTCAAGATTAGATTCTCTTTTTTTCTTTTTCTTTCTTTCTTTTTTTTTTTGTATTTATTTCCCAGCTGGTGCTGAAGAGCCTTGTTACTACAGTAACAAGGGAAAACATATTAATGCGGTTTTCTTCGCCTAACTTAGAAAATAATTATTATCGTTTGGCACTTAAATAGGGAATGAGAAGATAGTAAAATATCTATCAAGCTGAAAGGTTCCACCGGTTAGGAATAAAATATTCTAGAAATTTTTATTAACAAATTAATATTAGACGAAATCGGGAATTATTATATATAGTTTCTATTTCCAGCTGTTCTGTTATTGTAAAACCAGCAAATAAATTCTAAAACTGACCAAAAATACTGAACTGACCAGATATACAGAAAGGCTTTCCCTGTATGTTATTCTTGAATTTTCTTTAACCTATAAAGCTGGTTTTCAATTATTTCGAAATTAGCACTTTTGTTAGTTTTAAATCACTATCTACACTCATATCCACAAATTAAAGAAAATGCAAGTTCAGGGGGAAAAAGAGCCAGAAAAAGAGTCAAACAGAAGCAAAACAAATGACTCATTTGTAAAGCCTATTAATTAAACAAAAGGTAAAGAACAAAGAAAGATGCTATATATTTAATATTATTAATAAAAATTTCGATATTTTTGCTCCCTGGAGTAAATCATAAAAAAAAACCTATTTACGATAAACAATATTACATGGTTGGTATGATGGTTAATACATAGTATGTCACCCAACTATGTAATAGCGGACAACGTCTAGGCATGCTCACTATCAAATTATCGATCAGATCTTGGGGAATATTACACCATTCATCGAGCAATCCTTTTCGAAATTCCGGTAGACTTGTAAAATGTGGTTGATAGACTAGTAGGAGGTGATTCCACACATGCTCAACTGGATTCAAGTCCAATGAGAATGCTGGACAGTCCCTACGGGTAATATTCTTCGAAAAATGGCATTGGTTTATAATGTCTGCATGGTGAGGACGGACATTGTCATCCATAAACACGTACATGTTGTTCCAGAATGACGTCTCAATAGATCTGGCCCGTCATGGTTGCAATTTGAGCATGTAGGTCAGTTCTGGGATCCAGAATAATTCCTTTATAAACGAGCAATCCTGTACCACAGTAATGTTGTGATTCAAAGATGTTCTCTTGGTGGTAAAGGGAACCTGTGCTCGCCATGTGAAAGTCCGGCAAGAATCAGACTGAAAGCTAAACCGGATGTGTCGGAAAACATCACACAAGCCCAATGTTCTCTACTCCAGGCTAACCACAGGCGACAGTAAGTTGCATGAAGTGGAATACATCTGATAGACCTACAAGCATATAGATCAATCTGCCCTAAGCGTATGTACACATTCTGTCTTGAAACTGTCGTACCAGTGGCTCAAGAAAGCGAACGGGACAGGTTAGATGCTGATCTATTTCTGATTTTTTGGCAGTAACTGCCAAATACCGATCCTCATTCGGCTTTGCAGTTCAGAGGCGACCTGTGCTGTAAGGTCTACTCAAATTTCCATCCTCTTGGAGTTGTTGCCAAAGCCTGGAGAGACACTCTGGGCAATTCCAAATTCCTCGGATGCTTTCAGTTGAGTACGCCTGCATTCCAGACTGCCAATAATTCTACCACGAAAAAATCATCCAAATACGTTCTTTGTGTTATAACTATGCAGTTATTGCACTGAAAGGCTTTTAAATTGTTTTCGAAAAATTTTACCTCTTTGCTTGTATTCCTTATAAATAACTCTCTTACACGCTTCTCAATATGACGCACTGTTGGTGGCATCCTGCAATTTGTATATGATTTTTGAAGATATGTTTAGTCATTTTAGGGGTGATATATGTGTTTTAGAGTTCGATTTCTAAGTTACTCTGAGTTATCCTTAATTTTTGGACATGAGTTTACTAAAATAAGAATTTTTATAAACTTTTATGAACTTTATAGACTAATTGTAATGCATTACTTTTCAGGCATAAAATTTATAAAGAGATTCTAATTTGATCCATATCAGATAACGGAAGAAAATAATTTCCAAAACCGGAAACTTAGCCTGAGGGCTTACATTAATTATTGGGCTAAGACCATTAGATAGAAGATTTTCACAAATAATAACCATTTAATGCGTAGCCGAAATGCATAATTTCAGGTGTTTGGGAGATGATCATTCGCTGCCCGTGATATTCATGGGTAAAAACATTGAGGCTTAGTAAAGCCTTTCTTTAAAATTCATTTATTGATTAACCTTCATTTATCCCGGTGTGCTTCCAACTTCTTCAGAAACTATGAAATAATTGAGAACACGTGCTTCTGATTTTGATATCAGTAACGAATTTAGTCAATACACTTGAAAAGATTAAATTTTATTGTGTTTCAGAATGCATTTTATTGCCTGTTCCAACCTATCCGAAGGATTGTTTTTTATCTATTTTTCAGGAGGAAAGAAACCTTCTATTTCATAAAATATTGCATATAAATTATCATATTTTTATTCATATAGTTTAATTCATTTTTAATATCATTTAAAGTATTTTTTATTTATAATTACTCAATTGTTAATTTTGTCTTTAAAAATCGAGAAATGAAAGGGAATGTAAACTGTTGAATATTTTGAAACACGGAAAAAATATTTTAACATTTAGAAATGCATGCTAACATTAATAAGAATAATGAATTAAATTTAATAAAGGAAAGTAGAACTTCTACTTCAATTGAAATATTTAGTCTACAATTTAGTTCATTCTTCCTTGGGCATTTACATGCCTTAAGTCACATTTATACTTCCTATCAACTGTTTGCTTTTACGATAGGATCTGGGCGGATGGATTTTATCACACTCTGAAATCTCAAGCTGGTCATTCACCATCAAAACACGTTTTGATTTAGAAAACTTGTGTTCCATTTTTCTATCGTTACTTCAAAAATCCTGCAGACACACAAATAATGGGTCTTCACTCCACGAAGTTCTTCATTGCAAAGCAGAGGAAAACTAGGAGAACATGGTGTTATCAGCGTTGCTCTTGGACCAGTTCATCCTTCATCACAGGAAAAAATCACAAATAAGATTTCTTAATTTCACTTTTTTTTCCTATCAGCCTTGTTTATCCAAATATTTTATTATTTCCCTTTAATATTTTATTGAAAGAAATGCTTTTGGCTTAGCTCGTGTTGCAATAAAATGTGTTTCTCTATTCCTTTGTATTCAAACAATTGTTCATTTAACATTGCTTCACTTATCAAAGGAACATAATTGCATTTTTAGGGGGGGTAGGGGTTATTCTGAATTGAAAAAAAATATTACAATTTAAATGTGCATGGGCAATTGTCTTACTGATGCACTCGATTAAATGTAATTTTCTATTTTATTTGTATTGAAAACAGCATTATATATTGCTTATTTCATTCTATTAAAATTTTAAAAATTCAATACCTTTCACGGAATTTTAAAAAGTTTGTTTAATGAAAATTAACCTGGATTTTTACTAAATCGTATATAACGAAGAATTATTTGAATCATGAAAAAGTTCGACCTCGATTGAGTTTTCAAGAAACATTTTTGGAATAATTCTGCCTTAGAGCGCGATAGCTCAGAAATGTTAAAAAGTAAAGGGGTTAAAGTCAGTATGCGGCTTTAGTCCCTTAACGGGCTAGGTCTTGGAAATTCAGCATAAGATTTTAATATTTTAATACTAGACCTACATGTCTATAGACAAAAGGTTTATAATTCAAGACGCTCGATGAGGGAATTTTTAGTATACCATCTTTACTCAAGAGTTTTACGTCACTCTAATTTTCTTATGTAAACATATTGCCTATGTGTATGTGTGCACGGTATTTCCAAACACTATAAGCAGGATGAATGAAATTTGGTATATATTGTATATCTTAGTCTTGATGTGTTGAAGGGAAGAAGTCTAAAAACCATCTTCATTTCTCTTCAATATGAAGTGAAATTTTCTATACAGAATGAGTCATATGGTATAAATATATCAGATTGCAATTCTGTTGGATTTTGAGTTTCAGAGCCACCACAATAGCTTCGTGAAAATACATTAAAAGGCATATGCTGCATGACATATATCGATGGCAAAAAAATTTCCCATAAAAAATAATAATTTGAAGCACAAATAAGGTTTTGAAAGACATGCCATTCGAAGACATACCTGGTTTGCAGGTTGTTATTCAAACAACTTTTTTTGGATTGGGGAAAGTTGTAAATTTTGTATCTTTATATCCTTTTTTTTTATTTAGCTCATTGTCGAAGACGCCTCTTCAGCAATCAACCATTACATTTGCGACCCTGTGTTCTGCTGGAAAAGGTTTTATTTTGACGTTTACGATCACTCCTAGAAGCTTTTCATATATTTTCAGAGCCCCCTCCTCCTTCACACGGAGTGGTATCATGAGTAGTTGAATGAGAATCTGTTACATAAGTTGTTTTCTTGGTGGGTAAAGTAATCTCTGCTTCAATGACAGCACATACTTCCTACTGGGAGATTTGAATTCTGATAGGGGATAATCTTCAGAAATTAACCATGGTTACCGCTTTCGAGACGATGTTCATTCAATTTACTCTTCATGCTTAGACAGGGAGGGAATAATTTCAACGTGGTATACAAACAGCTAATTATCTGTGGCTAATAGTAGAAGCGTTATACATTTAACTTTCTATGAAAAGTATTTGCTAACTTTATTTTTGAAGAAATAACTTGTAGTTCAGTATTGATGATTCGAGACTCTCTGAATTTAGTTGTATATTCTGAGGATTTAGATTTCATGTACAGCTGAGTAAAGAAATGTTTATTTGTAAAAAAAATAAATGTAATTCAGTCCACATGAATTAACATTTCTTGAATTAAAATGCCCAATATTTAAGAAAAAATTAGTTTTCTAAGCTAAATTTTGCGTTTAAAATATTTATCCAAAATAAAATATTTTATTCTAAAAGCTTGCTTTTGTCAGTGCACTTGAAAATGAAGAAAATAATGTATTTATCAAAAATATAGATGTTGAAACATGAGATTCTGATGAAAATACTCAATATAAATTTGAATTTAAAACTTTTTATTATATATTTTAATTTATATAGAATTTTAAGAATTTTTTCCCTCTCATATTCATTGAGGCTTATTTTCTTTGTGGTTTAGTTTTCAAAGCCTCGGTCTTTTATGGGGTTTATTTTCATGCTCATATTTTTTTAATTTGAAAAAAATTTAAATTTTCACGCTAATAAAAATTTAAAAATGTATTTTTATTATTTTTTCCACTCTTATAATTTTTTTTCTTTTTAGTGTTATATAAAACGAAGTTCCTAAAAGACTGGTACACCAATTTAATATCGTGTAGAGCCCCCACGAGCACGCAAAACTACCGCAGTAGAACTTGGCATGGATTCAACTAATTTATGAAGATATTCTGTATATACTTCACACCATGATTCCTGCAAGCCAGTACACAATGCCATAAGAGTGCGAGGAGGTGGAGATCTCCTAAGGACAGCCTATTGCAAAACATTCCAGGTATGGTCGATAACGCTCATGTCAGGGAATTAGGTGGCCAAGAGAGGGAAAGAAATTCAGAAGAATGCACCTCAAGCCACTCGGTAGCTACTGTAGACCTTTGGGAGGGTGCAGTACCCTACTGGAATTTTCCACATTCATCAGAATTCATACAGGACATGAATGCATTTAGAGGATCAGAAAGATATTTAAGTACAGCTGACCTGTCATGGTCGAGTCTACCACATCAATGGTCCCATTTCATGCTTACTGTACACGCCCTTTACCCTCACAGAGACTCCACCAGCTTGAACAGTTTCTTGTAGGCATGAGGGATCCGAGGTTTCATAGGGTTTTCTCCACACCCATACACAGCAATCCACCCGATACACTTAGAAACGTGACTCCTCAGACCACACAACGTTTTTCCAGAACCCAATGGCAGCGTTGGTGAACCCAGGTATGGCACAGAGCTTTGTGCCGCTGAGTCCTCAATGGTACACGAGATGGTTTGAAGCTGCGAAAGCCCCTATCAATTAGGTTACGTTCCCTAGTGCATACATTTACACTTGTTGATGGGCTTGCATTCAAATCCGCAGCAATTTGAGGAAATGTTGAACGTCTGTCTGGTGTAAAGATTATTTTCAGGCGTCGATTATACCGTTCTATCAAGACCTTTTTCAAGCCGCACCACTGTCGGAGATTTGAAGTTTTACCGGAAACCTGATACACCCTAGAATTGGTCTAGCCGGAATTCCAAATTTCATTTGCTCCCTCTCTCGCGCGCTGCCGTTTAGTGACCGTTAAAAATCCCTTAAATCTTGATAACCTGTTATTATTACAGCAATTATCTATGTAATAGCCTCCTCAGACACCACTTGTCTTATATACACACTGTCGACCGCATCGCTTTACTCTGATTGATTGAACACCTCCACTATTTGCATACAACCTGGTATACCAGTTTTTCTGGCTCTTCAGTGTTTTTTATTATCCATTACAAATATTACAGATTTTAAACTCAATTTTTATCAATCTCTTTATCACAAAGCTTTAATCCTATGCAATCAAAATTTGATAAAATGTAATCAGTTGCATGATAATTAAATTCTGAAAGTATTAAAATACCCTATTTTCATCGGTTGCACATAATTTTAAAAATTTTAGACATCAAGATGCGAAGTTGAAAATTTATAAAAAATATTCCTTTATTATAAATAATAAACGCCAAATTAAATAAAAGTATATTAAAATTGAAAAAATAATTTAATTCCAAACCACTGAGAATTCACAGTTCTGGGCATTTATAAATTGTTTCCAGTTGTTTAATAAAACCTGATTCTCGAGTTTTCTGTCTAAGCTTAATATAATAGAAATTACTTAGAAGTATGCTAATCAGTTTTAATGAGATATATTCTAGTATTTTAGTCGATGAGTGTATCATCTATCGTTAATCCTCGTACATCAAATTCTAAATTCATGTACTTTAATCTCAGCCCCTTTTCTAATTTGCATTCTCTTTCTGATTCCAAAGTGTGCTCAACGAATGATGAAATTGTTCCAATTAGCTCATAAATAGTTGCCTACTTAAATAAATAAAGCTCCTGAGAGAGTTAGTTTTCGTCACTAAATTAATTAATCAAAATACGATTAGATATTTATTTCCTTTCGTAATGTAAGCCTGCTTTAGACTGCGAAATTGAGTAATTTGGTTCCATTGTGCATGCCCTTATGGGACCAAACTTAACTATGTCTCTCAAAAGAAAATCATAGCCATTAGGAGATTTAATTACCTCCACAGCACGCGATTAAGAGTGCTGGACAGTTTGGCTCATATTCACTCAAAGACATCTAAAGCAGTATGTTGTTTCTCGCTTTTCTGATTCTGGTCCGTCTATTCCAAGTTGTACCAATAACTGTAAAGCAAGATGCTTTCACTTTACCAACAGTTGGCTTTCGTTTGACTGGTACTGAACTGAAAACTAAATACACACAATCGACGTTCTTTTGCGCTAATGAATGCGTACGGCTTAATGAGTGTTTAGCTTATAATTACAAGCATGAAAATGGTACATGCCAATTGATGGCCACAGGTGATCTATCTACAGCCGAACCAGATGATGACTTCGAAATAATAAGGAAAAAGGTAAAGTGCAAAAAGTTTAAATTACTTAACTTTTAAATGAAATAACAGATTAACTAATTTCATTATTTAAAATTAACTACTTAGAATTCATTAAATAATCGGAGACTAATTTAATAATATACTTTTTTAGTAAAATACGAAAAAAATTTATGCTTTATTTTCAGGTGAAATGCATGTCAGAATTTTATCTTTTAAAATTTTGCTTAAAAATTTAATAAAGTTGAATCAAAGGCAGTAATCTCTCTAGATACGTTTAATGATGGAATAAAATTAAGATTTGAATACAAAAATTTTTATCTAAGAAATCAGGATAGTAAAAATAATTTCAAATAATTCGACTTTTTATCAGGCGAACTATAATTTGAAATTTTTAAATTTTTGTTTTTATTCCATCACGAAACTTCTTAAACCTATTTATTATTTACATCTTTCTTTTGATGCAAAATGGCCAAATTTGGCTCTTACGGCGTCGAGTCAAAAGCAAGTATTCAACAAACGAAGCCTGCAAAATATTGATCATGAAGTATTCAAAATTTTATTTTGTATTTTCTGTGATGCTATTCGCAAGATGGATGTTTTTAAAATAAAATAAAAATAAAACTTTCGCTTCGAATAACATAAGCCCAAACTGTATTTTAAATGTAACTTGGCTAAGATTTTAGCATTCAAGAGTTAAATATGTTATCAAAAAATTACTAAAAATTATCTACATAGCATTCTTTTAATTCTTTATGAGATCAATTGCTGTTTTGCAACCAATGAACAGAATCACATTGAAAAAATTTCTTCATAGAAATATAAACAGTAATAGGATGTGAAAAAACATATAAAACAAAAGGAACATTTTGGATTTAGCTATATCTAAAAGATCTAATTTTAATTGAGTATAAACAGTTCTAATTACTTAAAAACTTGAAAATAAAAAGTCTAAAATTAATATGCGTTTTTAAATTTCTTCCTAAATAAATTAACAAACCATAAACTTTATAAAATATTTGGTTTTGTACGCATGTACATTTAGAATCTTAAAAAAATATTACACGAGAAATAAATAAATGTTGCCCTCATAAAACTATTTGCTCCTTTTTCCTCTTATATGAATAACACAAAAAGGATTTGGTAATTATTTTCCTATTTAGATTGTGCCCTTCCGTTGTGTGGTGTGAAAGTTATGAGAAGAAGATGTTTTCTGAAGTGTCATCCTTCTCATCAAATTTAGGTTAAATGGATTGAGATTTGTGTCTTCTCAGGTCTTGTGTTTCGTTTCAAAACGGAATGCTGATTTAATAAATCAAAAAACTTGTTTGGGTAAATAACATATTTAAATACCATAAAATGTTTTAGCGTCACCGTTAGTCTTCATTGACATTGGCGATTAAAAGAAGTACCGCATAGATGCTTAAAAGTAAAAATATAACCGTTTTTGGGGGGGGGGGGGGGGATTTACTTATGCAGATTAAAAAGATTTTGACCAAGTAAAATATTTGTAGGTTATAATTCATCATTTTAATTCTATTCAGATAAAACGCCTATCATTTCCATGCAGTTACTTTTTTAACTTTTGTTAATAATTTTTGAGGGAAATGAACTAAACTTAGGAAATCATAGTGTATCTCAACACTGTGCTTTCAAAATTTTGGTGTGGTTATTTTCAAACAATACCATTTGGCCACTCAATTTTGAAATAAGCACATATTTCATCATAGTTAGAAGAGACCCCCAGTTTCAATACCGAGATTTATTTTACAATTTAAATCAAAAATTAATTGCTATCGTCCTCGATTTCATTACATTTCTTGCCTTCTTATTGAACCTACTTACACAGATGGATGTAAGATGACCATCTTTACCAAATGACATGAAAAGATGTGACTGTTTGTCATAAGTGCAGAGCAATTCAATTTATGCCAAATATTTAATGATAAAGCCTTTCTTGGTAATCATGGACATAGGAAGTGGTTGCCATTATTTCAAGAAAGACTAGAAAATTAATGACATCAATAGCGATAATAAATATATAACTCTGAGTGATAAAATTTCTACATTTTTCTGAATCTTGTTTCTTCCCGTAGTGAATTACAAGATGATGCAACATAAAAATATCAAATGAACTGTACTATTTTTACAAAATTTAAGATTAAATTATCATTATATTTCGATAATTTAAAAAAATCGAAAGGCTTGACGATATTGTTTAGGAGCCACTATAGCCTGGTAAAAGTCTCGATTTTAGGATCAATTAAAATCCGATTTTACTCTAAGGCTGTAGTGTGTGCGCAAATCTGTTCAATTCAGCTTATTGTAATATCAAACATGTTCACATTATTTTAGTTTGAAAACTTGGAAGGATGTAGTCTCAAGTATTTTCCTTTTCACCTAACCACAATTCAAAAATTACTAAACAAATAGACCTCTTGAAGCTTCAAACCAGACCATCTATCTAATAAACATTTTACAATTAAAAATTTTACTACCAGGTCGTCGGATAATATTAAATTAAAGAAATGAACATTAAGAAGACTTCTATTCAATTTTTGAATTGCCCAAATTTATAGATAGCTTCTTGTTGATCTAGTATTTGTTTTATTTACTTCCGGTTTTCTCTTTTATCTTCACAACTTCTAGTAGCCCTTTTTTTCTACTCATTTAACAGATTACATGTATTGACCAGCCATGCTTGCATGGAGGGACCTGTCAGGATGAACCTACATCTGTATACGATATACGAGGTTACAGATGCACCTGCCCTTGCGGACGCTGTGGACCGAATTGTGATAAGTGTAAGTTTTTGTAATAGACGTTTGGCATGACGGCTTTCATTGCATGACGACTTAGTAGAATCCAAAATCTCCTCTGAAGAAGGAGATTTTAGAGGAGAAAGAGGAAAGAGGCTTTTTTCTTTCCAACTCGTTTGATGATAAGGTCATGAGTACTTTTAGACCACTGATAGCATTATCTAACCCTTTCTTTCCTTAATACGCTCTTTAATCAACTGTAGAAATGCGTGATAAAAGATATATAAGCATCGTAATATATCCCATTATTTAAAATAATTTAAATAGCGTTATATGCCTTTGAGTTGTTCTTATTTAAACTTATCTTCGTTGAAGCTTATCAAACAAGTATAAGACAAGTCAAGCAAAGTTGACTTCTCCTATCCTTGAAATAAATGAACAAAAACTTCATTTATTTATTTTTTCGTAAATCTTTTTCTTTCCAGCGAGTGACGAATATTATAGGAACAACAGCTTTTCAGCATAAGAAAGAATTTTCCAAGCAAAAATATTTTGAAATTAAAATACCGTTGAACGTCATTTATAGGCATCAGAGTTAATAAATACCATCATTAATGTGAAATTATTCATTAGGATTACGTTATACACAAACAATTTTACAAGGTCAATTCCAAAACATGAAGAAAAAACATAGAAGAGAGAAATGTTTGAAAGCTCACTTGACCCTTGCTAAAACTTCATAATTCCGGAGGACACTGCTTCTATTACCTTAGATATTCAGCTGTGATTAGAATCCCAAGAGTAACTTCTATCTTTTTTAAAGCAAACCAACCTATTAACATACTTCTAAGCTTTTCAATTAGTATCTGATTATGGAATATTTTAAAACCGTTTCAGATATCTTCTTAGAATTATTTATGAGTTTCAAGCCCATTATACATATATCTATTTTTAATAAAGGATATTTCCAATACTGTATTATTTGCCAAAATAGAAAATAATTTTTTTCAATTTTGGCAATAGGAGAGAATGTCCTCCAAAATGCTATTACTAGTTCATGGCAATTTTCCAAAAATTGGCAAATTGGAGAAAAAATGTTAACATTTTTAAATTTTTATCAAACATTCCTTTTACTTTCAAGAACCAAAACCGAAAAATTCCCCTTTTTTTTGGGGGGGGGGGGGGGTAGGGAGGCTTTCTTCTTTACTCTCTTCCTTGAAGTAGTCAAACTGTAAAATAATTTTATCTTGTTTATTAAACCGATTGCAACAATGATTTTTTGTAAATATTGGTAATTAATTTTGTTTACATTATGACATTAGATAAAAACTTATATCTGGAATTATTTATCTGTAATGAGATATTTCACTTAAAAATATCAGTAAAATAATAAATTTTTTCTTTTATAGTTTTTTAACATTTAAGTGCGTCAAATAGTTTCAATTGAATTGTGAACTAATTAACGACCATTTAGTTAAATTTTCAAAGTTAATTACTGTTTTATGCTTGTTTTAAAAGAAAATGTGACTTAGTCTTTTTCTTTTATTTTGAGCTTTTCTTTTCGGAAGATAAACATATTATAAACTCCTAAAATGAAGCTTTTTAAAGTCCAAACAACACAGAGCCTTATGTAAACGAATATTCGGTAGCATTGTCTTAAAGTAAAAATCCATAAATATCGAAAATGTTAAAAAATACAGATATTGAATCACAATGTTATTTTTTTATTTAAAAATGCTGTAGTCATTAAGATTTTTCCTATCTAAATAATTTAAAACAATTTTATTATTAATCTTCTAATGATAAAATATCATTATCTTTTCGGACAATGTATGTTAGGACAGTTTTGCCTCCTCAGTTCTCTCAGATACTAATACTAAGATTGTTTGCATATTTTTAAAAGGATTTCGATAAAGAATTTTTTTTAATAGTTTTAAAATAAAAAATTTTAACAAAAGTTTTAAAATTTTTAAACTTTAACTAAGAAATATTTTCAGCTACTTTTAAATTTATTATTTATTAATTTAAATTAGATTAAAGGATAGGTGTTTGAACTTTTCGAAAAAAAAGTATTCCTTTTTAATTTTTTCAAAAATGATGTAAAATGCATATAACTAAAAATTTTAAGTGTAAGCAACATTATCAATCAGAAATAGAAAATCCATCAAGTATTATTTCTACTTGGAGAAAAAAAACCCAAGCAAATACCTGAAAATGTTAGTAATGTTTCAAATATTTCTAAAATGAAATCACCGGTAACAGGAGAAAATATACCGACCCAGAAAGCGATTGCAGTCTTTAAATATATCTGTTGAAATACTAAATAGAATAATACATCAAGATTTGAAACTTAAAAAGCCCCAAAAGAATATTTATGGGCTTTGTCGAAGCACGTGGCTCAAGTTGAGCAGTTTGTCGAATTTTGAATGAGAACTATCCAAAAAGAGATAAATGGAAATACATTATGGCCTTTGATGAAGCATACGTTTACTTAAATGATTGAAACAACAAATAATTTTAAAAAAAAACACATTTTTTAAAATCAATTCTTGCTTAGATTAACAAAAGAAAATTTTATTTTGTTTACTTTTTATTAAATAATTACAATTGTGTTTGTTTTCGTGCTCCGCTTTACAATGAAAAAAGGGGTGCAGTAGCTTCTGAGGGTATGGACTCCTGAGCACCCGAGTGTAGAAGTCTGACTTTTAGTTCGCATACGCCCCAAACCCTTTTTACGGGGTGGACTTCATTCATCCAAAGATTGTAATTTAGATTTGGAATAGGGGACGATCAGCCTTGACCCAGGACCTCCAACGGTATTACTTTCGACATGGAGGATTTTGTGACACGACAGATTTAACTTCCACCACACACGCGTGCGCGAAGAGTCTTCGGCTGGCGAGTTCACACTCGCAACCCTTAGTATGCGAATCCAACGTCCTACCAACCAGGCTATCCCTGCCTCATAATTGCAATTTTTATAAATAATTCATCAAAAAATTATACTAGCGTTGAATTTTCAACACCAATTGAGGCAACTCAAATTGCGTGAATTTTCTACGCATGTTTGGGTAACCCATGCAGATTAGAAATTTTTAATTTTCTTTATTCGGAATTAATTTAATTTGAAAGTACTTCAAAATGAATCCGAAAAATCGAATTAAAAAATGTTTAATTTTTAATACATCCAACATGTCGTATCTTTTTTTACATATCGTATTCCTATGCTCATACATACTTCATACATTCTTATGCTCGTCATACATATAGACGGGTAAGCCACTATTCTCTGTTTGGGCCAAAATTTGATTCAAATCTGTATTTTTCCATATGCCAAAAATCAATTCTTTAGCTCGTAAAATTTTGAGTGATTCTGTTCAAATATACAGAACTCTTTCGAGTATCAGGCTCGTGACTACCCTGCTTAGTTTTCTTTTACAGTAATTAAATGAGGAAGATAAGGCGTTGCAATGGCAACATTGCCAAGGTATTGGAAGGAAACGACTCTACGATGCTCTTAAGTGTAGTGTGCGAAACACAAATTATGGCAGGAAAAGAGAAGTGTTCGACTGGAATTGGTCTACGATTTACTTTGAAGTTTTGTTTATATTTCCTGCATTTAAGTTAGGAATTACAAAATTTATATTGAAATGTGAACAGTTTCTATTCTCTAACTTACTTTTTCCTCTATTAAATTCTTAAACCGTGCTGTGTAGTATAGAGACATATATAAACTACCAATACAGATCTATTTGAACTCGATACATTACCGACAATTGCTTCTATGGCTCACTCGTTCATGGCTGCGTTCACATTCTACATGGCTTGGGAGGGCTTAGAACTGTAAGAAATGGGAAAATACGTATTATAACAGTGAGTTTTGAACTCGGAGAAGAAATGGAAAAATACGTATTATAACATTGAGTTTTGAACTCGGAAAGAAATGGAAAATACGTATTATAACAATGAGTTTTGGTATTAAAGGCTTTGTCTTCTGGTTTTGCTGAGCAAAGAAATGAGTTCATAGTACTCTGGTTTATCCGGCTTTTATTTGTTATCCGGTCGGCCTTTCTAGCCACGTTAGGTCAAATACTCGAAGGAGAACTTAGAAGGTTTGTGGTTACATGGTAAGCATATGTTAAATTTTATTTACCTAACTCGTTCGACTGAGTAATCAAGTTTACATACACGCGATCAGGCACACAAAAAATAAATTCAAAATTTATTTTCTTTTCAAGAAATGTTATATTTCAAGCTCTAGCATTCGAAATTTTGGATGAGTTCAATGCTGTCCCATTTACAAGAATGTTTTAAAAAAAGAATATCCAGCATATAAAAAAATCCAGCATGATATTTAGAAAATCAATGATAGATTTATAGCAAATAAAATAAGTTCAAAACCAAAAAAACTGAATTATCACAATCAAAAATGAATGCATAATCTAAACATTTAACTTTATAAATTTAATTCTTACTCAATTAACTTCATGATGACTGCAATACCAACTATATACTGAAATAATAATTTATCTAATTTTTATACCACGTGCCGAATAAAACATTTTTTTTTTCAAGTACGGTAATAGTAAAGTTATAATAAATTATTGAATTAAAAAGTTCGTTAAATTAACCCTAACTATCTTTAAAAATATCATTATACTTTTGAATCATGAACAGATATAAGTATTAAAAAACCAATACATTTTTCTAAAAAAAAATTCTATATTCTTTCTTTCTATACTTTATTGGTAGCTCTAATAACGTTTCATAATTTTATCCCCTTCAATTTTATCCCCTTACCACAATTTCTTTAAATTTATTATAGGAATGGTAATAACAATAAGTAATCATTACATTATTTCTCTAATCCATAGAACTCAACATTAAGAGTTATTTTCAATAAACTTTAGAAGGTGTGTCCTCTGATTGGCTTTCTTAAAATAATAATTTTTCATCACGACTCTGTTAGTCCAAACTATAAAAAATTCAGTAAGGTGAAAACATCTTCTTGAAATGGAAATTATCGTAATAATTAAAACCATTAAACAGGAAATCACTAAGTAAAATTACAAATATTGAAATAAATAATTTTCTTAAGAGAGTTTAAAAAATTAATTTTTTTAATTTTTCACTTTTCCAACTAAAAAAATTTTCTTGTTATTTAGTAAGCGTTGTTCTATTTAGGTTTCTCTGAATTTTCCTGTAGAAGTCGTAACGAATCAGAAAGCATTTCTGCTCTATCTCAACGGAGAAACGTATTACATTCGCTCAGAGAATGCGGTAACACTTTTTAGGCGTTTTTTCAACTTCCGTTTCACTGAGTGTATTTTTTTTAGTGTGAGCGAATAATGAATACTAACATGAATAACAATTAGTTTTTATTCCATAAGCTTACATTTAGAACCCGGAAATATTCAGAAGTTATTTTTCTTCTATTCACTAATTTTTTTAAAAAAAATTGTATTTGGCAAGACATTTTTCCGTGTGTTTCAATTTGATTTTCATGGTTAGTTTTAATTTGATGGTTCCTGAACAGTATGCTGTTGTGGTAGCCCAAACTTCACTATTTATTTAATTTTTTATACTGGATTGTAGAAAAGATTAAAGTGTTGGAATCGGCTAATATTTTCTTTCTGACTTATTTTTGTTTTGTATTTGGCATTGCATTTAGCAGAAATGTGAGTTTAAAGCTTATTATGGAAATATTATATTTTCTTCTTAAACACTTCCAATGTGTATGAAATGTTCTACTACTACTTTCGTTAATTAGTATATGGTGATCAAATCTGAGATATTGCAAGGTTATAAAAAAATTAATAGTCCGTCAAAATAGACATATCTTTTAATAATTGAAGTGTTATCGAAGCAGTCACCTAGGAAGGTTGTAGTTCTTATCGTGGTAACTTAGATATTCGTTTCACTATCAAATCTTCGAAAATTTTAGTGATAGTGAGAAAATCAATAAAGAAAAGTAGAACCAGCTTTTAATTATTTTATGCACTAATCCAATTTTCTTAAAAACTCATAAAATAATATGGAAATTAAATTTTAATATACTATAAGGAGTGGCTTTCAGAAATTATTATATATATTTATTTCTAAAAAAATCACCTCCTATTATAAAAAAAGGACTGCTGATACAAAAAAGATTTCAGTTATCATTGATATCTTATGCTTATCACTTACGTACGAACTTAAGTTCACTTTAATGTTGAGGTACAGGTTGAAAACAATTCTGAAAAAAAATGTGGAGTTTAATGTTTGTTTTTAAGAAATAAAAATTAGTTTCAAGTTTAATATTCTCACATACTTACACATAAGAATGTTATTTATAATGTGAAGTCAAAAATGATTTTATGTTTGCAATAAACATACAAATATGTGTTTGAAGAGTCATGAGAGAATTTTTAAGTCTTTTTTTCGTTATCTGGTCGATATTCAAAATTCAATTTCCGCCCCCAAACAGTTCTAGGCTGGTTTTATAACAATAAGTTAATATAATATAATTATAGAAAACAATTATAAAAACTAGACGTAATCTTGCTGATATTAACTATAAAATGTATTAAATTTGCTGATTTTAAAATTTTTTAATAACATATATTAGTAAACAAATAGACTAATATTTCTATGTTTGTTTTATAGAACAGAAAGTTATGTCTTCATATTTTTGTGTGATAAAAGGGAATGCAAATCAGTTGCTGCGTTCGTTATCTGGCAAATGATCAACCTTTTTTATTTTACAGAAGATACCCACAGTAATGTTTAAGTCGTGGCGCCATCTACATAGCAAGGAATAAAATCTTTGTTTTTACTTCTCAATGAACTTTGGAAGGGGGGAGGTATAAATAAACCAAAGATTTTTTTTTTTTTTTTTTTTTGAAAAATATTATTTAGAAACGAAAAACAAAGCTGCTAAAACTTTCCTTGTATAAAATTGAATATTTGTATATCAGCAAAAGTTAAACTTTGAATACTGCTTTTTTAAAAAATTTGCAAGGAAAGCAAAGTCATCACGAAAAGAAATAAAAGAAAATGAATGAAAAACTAGATACAAACGATTTTCATGTAAAAAAGAGAAAAACTATAGGAAACATTAATGTTAAAATGAAGTGAGATGATCACTTTAAACTATTAGCATAAACTATAATTTGAGCATTTTCTCTATATTTTTTTAATTTCCTAATTGCTCAAACATATTATTTTATAGCATGTTAACGAATGTGTCCACTATTCCGAATTATTTGCAATATCATTGCCTTATTGTAAAGCAACTTTACTACTTGGATTATAAAATGAATGTATCGTGAAAATTGCTTCTTCATTGTAAAAATTATTAACTTAATCATTTTCAAGCTGTTAATGCTGAATTTTATTTTTTTAGAGATACCTCAATTTTAATGTTTAGTCATCAAATTGAAAATTAAATCATATGACAAATTTTTTATATATTAGTAATCCAAATGGGAATATAAATTAAACCATGCGTATTTACTCTTTAAGATAGATACTCAGAAATAGTCATAGACTTAAAATATATTACATTAACGATTATTATTCAGGAAAAAATTCTAATAAAAAATTAATCACCATAAACACTCAGTAAATTAAACATAATATTTTAATCATACTATGATAATCGAAGTATAAATTTTATTAGGCTAGCAAAAAACACAATTAAAATACAGATATAAAAATTTACAAAATACCCTTCCGCATACTATGGCATATAATGAAAAATATTCTCTTTAAAGAATATGTTTAATGATGGAAAGAATGGAACGATTAGTCGTATAAAAATAGTTTTTTAATTTAAAAAAATCTTCTTTTAGATGTCCCCTTTTAGATGCTTTTTTTTTCTTCTATATTTATCATGCTTTCATCAAATTTGAGGAACAGTTTATCGCTATCAGCTATGCTTTTTAAGATTCAGATAAGCTAATTTTTGAAATATTTATATCTTTAAAAAAATTATTATTCTTTGGAGATATGAATCAAATGAAAAAAAAAGAATATTAACTCCTAATTTTACATAATAAATAGTGTGTCGAATTAAAGATGACACTATAGCTATCTGCAAAGTTAAATTTCGCAGACATTAAAATGGTTAACTTTCTCCTTGACAGTTAGAAGTTTGCGTGCAATGTCCTTGCTTCTTATATCCAAAGTTTACGAATTATCTGAGCTAAGTAACATTATTAAATAGTAAAAAAGTTATATACGAAAGAGAACATCTTAATAATGAAAGAAATGCAATTTATGACCATCCTCCTTATTCATACAAGAAGGAACCATCTTGCCTCTGCAGCATATAAAGCTATAGTTAATGAAACAGTTTCATGAATGCTCTTGGCCACGATACTTCTCGTTTTGAAAATATAAGAAAAAACTGCAGGAATGTTCTCCCGTATCTTTTTGGCATAATATCTAATAAAGGTGTTATCCTCTCCTACCCTGCAAATAGGCAAGGAAACGAGTGCTCATATTTTTATTTGTAGAGTGCCGGGTATGTGATTTTTATGCTTCGTAGTAGGATGGAACTGAATATGCATCCTGAAAGCATTTATTTCTACCGAAAATTTGACACAGAATTATAATTTAGTGACATGAACATATGTTACATTTTATTTATCCAAATCTGAGCTAACCCCTTATTTCTACTTTTGACTCTGCGCATTTACAGACATGCAAAGGTACATATTATCAAAGGTTACCCACTTGATTTTATTCAAAATTTGATAAAAATCTACACTTTGGATGCTAAATCTGTGTATCAAATTTTATTGTTCTAACCCTTTACATTTTATAGTAATTGTTCTCTCTTGTACTCTGACAGCCTGTTTTCTCATAATGTATTTCATGCACAATCTGAAAGAAATTTACTAACTTTCTGTAAGCTAATTTGGCAAAAACTCGAATACGAATTTTTTGATAATTACCAAACTTTCTTTTTTTCATATTCTCTTCGTATATGAGAAAGTAAAAAAGTCTGGAATAATGACAGAAAAACTCAAAAATGTAATTGCCCATTATTCCCATACAACAACCCTCATTTCGTAAATTCCAAAAATAAGGCAGAGTGAAATCCGTGATCTCACTTGCTTTCCGGGCAACCATACAGATATTACATTGCTTTTAGAATACCAGCACAATGATGCATTTCCGCTTAGAATGAGTTCTCTCAGTGGTATAAGGTAAAACATCAGGCAGATTGCATCGACATATTTAAAGAAATAATCTAACTATGAGGATTTGGTTAACAGTATGCTTACAGCTTCAGAGACCATCTTGCAATACGAACATAAAAACTCATTACCTCCACAGCCATTTGAAAAAAAATTCTGAAAATCTTGACAATTCTATTGGTGAACAAGTTAAATCAATTTACCAAGTCATAAAGTCAATTGTGGGCCCATACCAGGAGAGTTGGTGTACTCATATAATGGTAGATAATTGCTTGAATCTTCTAAGACACTGCGAAAAAGAAATAAATTTATTCTTGAATACCGGACGAAAGTAATTTTCGATATGGAATAAAAATAGCTTTTCCTTCTCTTTTTATCTTATTCTTCTCATTTTTAATTTTTAAGAAAACTATTCAAGATTAAAAGGTGTATTGTATTTTTTCATTGTTTAAAATGCCTTATAAAATTATCAAGAAAATGGTAATTAATTTAACATCTATACCCTAATTTATTATGTTAACATGAATCATGGTAATCAAAAATTAAAGTTATATTTTCTTTCAGCTCATGAAATATACATAAAATGAATTTTAGAAAAGCCGAAAAGTAAATTTGTGAGTTCGCCTGAGTTATGAAATAAACTTTGCTCGTTCATATCTTATTCATATTTAAAAAAAGAACCAGACGAAACAGAAATTTCTCCATTTAGAAATATAGATTAATCTTCTACTGACAGGATTCGAAACTGCAATCTGACTGTTGAACAATCTAAAACAAAGTTTTCAAAAGAATATGAAGTGTAAATAATGACTAATATGAATTTAAATTTTCTGCTCGTCGATATTAAAGTAATATTTAAAAAGTGTTACTAAATTCTCCTTTAGGTTGGAAATAATTGCTCTCTTTTATTTTGTGAGCTTATAAAATAGTGTAATTTTTAGACTAACGAGTAATTACAGATAAAATTTGTAATGATCTAGAAAACTCATGGGAAGACAATTTCAAATATGGAATCCTATTTCAGTTAACCTGGGATAATATTAAAAAGGATCAAATTAGCAGAAATACAGAAATTCTAGCCAATTCCCGAATATCCCTTCAGGAAAGAAAAGGTCAATAAGGTGAAATATTAGTTGGGAAGTATTAGTTGGGGTGTTATTGAGAGGTACGGAGCAAGAAGACAGGTCCCTCCCTTATATATTACTTCGATATGTCATAAAATTCATTTAATTCTTGACATTTGATTTAATTCTGCACCAATATTTCTAAATAAGTCGTAATCACACAAATTCAGATACTGAAAATAGTTCTTTATGATGCTATGATATGTTATATCAACATTTACCATACTGAAACTTCTTGTCAGATCTGTTTCTTGGTTATTTCTAAGGGATATGTTTTATTTTAACAACAATTTTAATGTAAAGAAAAATCGGTACCTTTTACCAAAAAATATGCTTTATGTGTTTAATTTCAGCTAGCATCAAATCATCATTTCTTTTCAAAGAATAGTTAATTTATGAAATTTTTGAGTTTTGTTTTTTAATATTTGTTCAAATTTTTCTTTCTATATATCCAATAAACTTTTACATTAATTTGACTGACTAATTTAATCGTATGCTTACGCTACATTTTATATATTGATTATTCTCAAAAGATTTCACTTTCAAAATATCCTCTAAATTCCATAGCTTTCTGAAAAGCAGTACTATTTTAAATTTTTATTTCTATTTTTCATTTTTTTTTCATTTATTAATTTCCATTTCATTTCAGTACACTTCGGACAAGTAGAAAATGCATGCATCTATCTATTCAACGCAGGATATCAGAAGGTCGAAAGTCAACAAGAATGCATGTCTTTCTGTTGGGACACACAAGGATGCAGATCTGCAGATTATATTAACAGCCAAGGAGCGTGCTGGCTGAATTCCGTCACAGGTGACGAAGAACCTCTGACAATGGATTGCGACAAATGGTATCCTGGAGTAGCATATCTGTTCTTCAACTGCACGTGTGATGCTTGATTTATTTTCTTGTGATTTCACACAGAGGAAGAACTTGATCACAGCTACACATATGAGGATCTAATTACTCTGAGAAATTTTTTATTCTAACCTGTGCTGTCTAGTTTAATAATTAATTTAGATTTTTTCACTGGCAATAAAGCAAATAACTTCTTTCTTTTCTGAAAACATCAATTTTAATCATCATCATGGAAAATAGATTAATAATTTAAAAATATAATCGTAAAATATATGTTTCCTCTTGAGAACAGTGTGGTAAAAAATTTATTAAATAATTTGATATGTGCCGAATACCTTAGTTGTAATTTGAAGTAACACTGTCATAGAAAATTATTGAATTAGAATGACTGCACATTTGAACCATTAGCATTTATGTAAATTCAATTTTATTGTACTGTATTCATAGTTAAGGAAATATCGCGTTAAAGAAATTCTGAAAAAATGAAGGAAATATTCCGCTGCTAAATCAAAACTAAAAGTAAATCCATCTAGTAATGTAAGTAATTCGATCTAGTTTTGCTGAGTGTTGACTGAGAATTTTGAAATTATCATTTCTTAGGTTTATAATCGAGGTCTTTCTAATGGATATTTTATGGATACCAAATATTTGGAACAGAATGGATAGATTTGGTTTCTGCAAGAATAAACTCTAATAAATCAATCAACAAATTTGCTGGTTGGTTACTTTCAACTAACTAATAAATGATCATCATTAATCCAATTGAATTTTTTGTATATGTGCTACAATATCGAGTATTGTAAAATCTACCTTTCAAAATAAAAGTAATATATCAATGTTATTAATTAATTCTCTCTTTTCTGAGAATAATACATATCACTCCTATTTTATGTATGACAAGTTAGTAGCTAATAAATACGCGTGTTAAAATTTTTATGAGTAGAGTATTATAAAATTAAATTAAACATATAATAATGTTGAAAAGGTGGCAGTTTTGATCAGTCTGAAATTGGAGTCACGATTTATTACGGTAAATTTCCGTGTCATCATGTAAGGGATTGCGTCAGCCTCGTTTATGAAACTCAATGAAATATAAATTTTTTTCATAGTCTATTACCACATTCAGGTCAACGAAAAATGAAAACTTCAGTTTTTAGAGAAAAAAAATTCTCTCAGATTAGCCAACGAAGACTTTAAAACTCGATATAAAGAATCTTATTTTTTCTTTATTTCCATTTTAAACTATAATAAATATATATAATAGAACTATTTAAACTATATATAATAGATTCTAACTTATGGTTTTGCTTTAGATAAATTATCAGGTTTCTGTGAATCATTGCGTTAAGTTTTGAAAGAAACGAGTGCATTTTTCCAATACAAGATGTCAACAGAAAAAAAAATCATAAAACAAAATTTTAATTCACGAATTTTTGCATATAATTATTTAATTTTCATGTTACAATTCTCCTTGTATTTTTAATCAGCCTTTTTAAAATAGAAAATTTTGTTAATCCATTTGAACTTTATTTGACATTTGGCAGAACGAAAGTGGAGCTTAAAACGACCAGTATCTTTAAACATATTAAAAAATCAGAAAGAAAGAAAATAATTGAATTCTTCAATAATAAAACTGACTAAAACAACATTAGACAACAATTTTAGCGATATTGGAAGCATTTATTTTTCGAAAGCTGTGACTAGGTAAAAATAACCAATCACTTTTCCACAAAAATAAATAATTTAAGATAAAAAAAAGATATGCTGTCACCAAAGAGGTTCGACATAAACAGATCCTAATCTCTCCAGAAGAGATAAGGGCAATATTTGTCAGCATATCCATAAATGAAATGATTCTAGCTGTTGAAATGATGGTATGAATATCAGGTGGACTTGATGCTACAGAAATAAATAAAATATTTGGAGATTATTTATTTTTATCTGTATCATGAAATAGATATTCAGTACTCGAATATGATTTACTTTAAATCCATTTACATTTTCTCTACATTTAAATAGATTTTTATATTCAGCGAAATTCTTTAAAAAAAGAAATGTTGTCAAAATATATATTATAGAAAAAGCTTATAACATTATAAAAAATATGATTAAATTGAAAATTTATTAAATGCATTGAGAAGTAAGAATTAAAATATTTTTGTTCAGAGAATCGTAAACAAAAACAATGGTCGAAAGTACGCCAAACATTAGTTATATTCGGGATATTAAGAGAAAATGAATAATATAAAAATATTCGAAATTTAAACAATGCAGTAAACACTTTGCAACAAACGCTTAATATCTAAAATATTACTAAGTCAACTAGATTCAGAAACTTGACACGTGTTTATTCACGGCAATATTAGTAACCATCATGATGAAATTTTTTTATGCTTTTTGCAAATGCTTGGTAGAGCATCAATTAAGAAATAAATTCCTTTATGAAATTATTTAAATATAGTTTTCGATATAAACTTTTTCACATTTTGTGGAAACATTTGACGGTTGCTGAGAAATCTGCATTGCATGAATTATGTCGCGTTTTCAAAGCTATTTTATAAGAATAATGAAAACGTTGCCGACTTTCACAAGTAAATGCGATTACATCTTTCCTGATGACTCGCTGAGCAAGTGTATCTTATTTGTTGAATTCGCAATCTCTATTTTGAGTGATGATTATGACTTGATTATTGACCTATCTAACTGTGTGTGGGTTTCCAAAAGATCTCCGACAAGTTGACAGGTTTGATTTATCTCAGGACTTAACTCTTTAAAGTCAATTTGATTTTTAAGGCATACGTTTGAAATAACTGCGTTATTTCCTCTGAGAGCATGTGACTAGCAGAGAAAAGTTAAACCCTTCAGGGATACTATACTCATCTCACTTTTATCAAGATAAGATCAACAGCCTTGGTAGAGATTACAATATTGTCTCTCAGAACAATATGACTCAAACGGAAATCATCTGTTCGATTGAACTTCGTATACGCACCATTTCAAAATGCTGATCGTAACAGATTTTAGAAAGCTAACCTTAGTACACCTAACATCAGCAAACTTGAAAATCTTTCTATATAGGTACCAATAAATAATCCTTGTACTGTGTGGATGCTGCTAAATTGTCCTAAAAGGTCTTATGGAATGATGGGACATAGTTTTCTTTTGGGAGGCAATAAACGTCAAAACAGCCGCACCTGAGCGATGTATCATATCTGCAGCTGCAACACATCCTCTGCGTTTCAAAGAGCCAACATTAGGATTTGGTTTACAGCAATGTTTCGAATTTCGAATTATATTTTAAAGAGAATATCAAGAAGTAAATAGTGTCTTCAGCCAACAAGATGCAATGTATATGTAATAGAATTTCGTTCTTCCGTAGCATCGTCAAGTTTATGGCACTTCTGTTCAGAACACGTGATCATAACGAATGTATTTTTCCATCTGTAGACGCTACAACACTTTTCAGAAAACTGAGTATCAATCACTCACTTTCTTTTTCAAAGCTTCTCCGTTTTTGTTTTGTTTTTCCTTTAGCTCCTTATGTTTCAGATTATAGGTGTGCCGAAATCTAGGCTTTTCGAAGTGATGATCAGAATGTTGCAGTTATAAAAGACTGAGCCATCTTCCAAAACATACCATCATTATAGATTAGCTACATACAGACGTCAACAAAAATAAAGGGACACCTCTGTAACTTTGTTATTCATTATCGCATCTTCATAAATAGAACTTTAATATTTACAAGATATTAAAACTATAAAGTTTTCTCCATCCATCTTTAAAAAACAATCACATCCTCTCATATTTAACAAATTTTATTCGGTTGCTGTGCGCGAACTCGAAAGTTACTTTAATGTCTATCGTTTATTTGCAATGCTTATTTAAAAATTCCTTTAAATTTTTAGCTTGGTGATTATATGCCAGATTATTGAATAGGTAGAGTAAGCTACTGCTTAAAGTTTCTTACAACTTCAGGGGTATTCAAGAAATTTTTTATTTTGTATTCTTGTAGTGCAAAAACGTTTCTTTTTATAAGGACATTCTGCTTAAACATATTCTAAATAAAATCAACATTCGTTTAAATTTCGAAAAAAAAATTTAAAAAATTATTTTATGTTCCAGATTTGAGTGCTTGCAAGTCATTGTGCTTTTGTTCGTGTTTAGTTGGTGGACAGACTCAACAATTTCCTTATATCCTCCTTCCTTCTATAAATAACCTACTTCGCGATCATAAAAAAAAGAGGGAGAAAGGAATCGCAACTGTAATGCAGAAAATATTGACACTTATCTCATTGAAGGGGATTTTCGTTTTAAACACTCCTTTCAAGATAAAAGGGAAAGATATACTTCATTGAACTTATGTAGAGAGAGGGGTTGATAATGCTCTGTAGTTTCCTGTATATTCCCGTTTTCTGTTCTGCACTCATTAATTAAAATATTAGTTTACACATCCTATGTTACTCGCAATTAAAATACTTCGTTAGTGATTGTTTTCAAATAAAAAAATCATTCTTTATAAAATATTATAATATACAATTTACATACTTTTAGCGTCTCATGTTTTTAATTAAAATCAGAATGTCAACTGAACACAATTATTTTTTTTAAATGCCGATAAAATTCTTTATTTCTTAATTACCCGCATTTACTTAATTGATTCCAAAATTTGAAGAAAAAATTCGTGAAAATCAGAGAAAAATCACAGGGAAAGGAAACTGTCTCATTGAAAAGGAAGAAGTTTGAATTTTAAGATGATATAAAAACCTTTCTTGTAGAATAATTTGCTTTGATGTCACTGTAGAAAAACGATAAAACCTCGATGTGTTCTAATGAATTGGATATTTAATTAACTTCTATACTTTGAAAAGTTAATAGTATTCCCTCTCTTTTTCAAATAATAAATTTACAAATTATTGAATACTTATTGAATTGATTTATTTCGGCCCAGTTCTTTAGATCTATAGCATATATACGCAGCCGCAATGACTGCATTTGTATTACAATTATGTTTTCTATTTACAGACGACATTAACATCTTTTGCTGAATTTTCGAAGATAATTTGAAGAGTAGAGAACACATAAATACAATTTTTAAAATTACAAATGTACTTTTTAAAACTTTTCATTTCTGAAAGACTTACAAGGAATTCACAAGTTTAGCATTTTCTCTATATATTATAAGAAATGTTTTTTAATGTAACATGATTTCTAACAAAAGAATTAAGAAGTAAATAATAATTGAAAAATTATTAATAGCAAGTACTAGCAGGCACAAAAATAAATTATTAGATCTTGAGACTTCAGCATTTTAACCTTTTATTCTGCTTGCTTTTTTAAAAAGGAATTAAACTCTTTCATTCTTTCCATTTCAGTTATGAAATTTCTTTTTTTTCTGTAAGACATATGTAGCTTCATGAATGTACTTGTTAAGCAATTAAGTTTGATTAATTACATTTAAACAAAGAAAAATTCTCATTCTTATATTCTAATATATTAGCTCTTTTAAATGTAGATACGCGTCATATATCGACACAAGTTTTAAAAGCATTTCAATAAATACATTATTCAGATCATAAGCTCTTTCATGAATTTTAAGAACTGCCATTTTTATAACAATAACACGCATTATTCGTAGCTGAAAAAAAATTGGAACTCTTTTGTATTGTCTTTTGAAAAATATGCAATTTTAATTTTCGTCAGCATCGAAAGTTTAAAAAGCATTCTGCATGATTCTTAAGAGTTGCTTCTTTTAAAAAAAGAAGATAAAATATCCTTTTGAAGAACTACATATTATGCTTTTAATCATTCCATCACTTTTTTTGCATTTTTTATAGTTTAAACGTTAGAAAAATAATTCTACTTCGGTTATTCAGATATGTCTATATTCTTTAATGCATATATTCAACGTTAGAAAAATATAAACATAAAAAAATATAGTTAACTGAGTTTTCTTCCTCCTCAATAAAATGCGCAATTTTCTAGCTAAAATACTTAAGAACTTTGCTCTGAGGCATTGACAGTGCACTACATCTTGTGTATATTCTTATATGGCAGATAGAACAACATCTTATTTGTACACTGGAAACATTTACCAGGCTCTTGTAGCTTAATAATACCCCACATTTGCTAAAAAAAAAAAGGGCCAAAATAGGTTGACCATCGTAAATTCACGGCCCAGGGAAACTCAGTTGTAAAATTTATCAATCCCCTCAGCTCCGATTGACTAAATATCTCAAATTGTTACAGAGGGTTCAAGACAATGTTCTTCAAAAAGAGTTACTTTCAATCGAAGCAGTTACTAGAATGGGTTAAAAATACTATAACATGTGCAGAAGAATTAAACCTGCTTTATATGAGGTGAATAATACCCTATTTATTATTTTACTTTAATCTTGTATTAATTATTAACTTATTAAATTTATTTTATATCCCATTAAAATAGAAAAGAACATCTGTTGTATTTGAAGGCCTTAAAAAATAATTGGATTTAATCTCTCTCTCTCTCTCTCTCTCTCTCTCTATATATATATATATATATATATATATATATATATATGTATATATATATATGGGAGTCTAAATAAATCTTCCAAAAATTAGACTCTTTAGATAGCGGGGAGTTAGTGGAGTGATGTCTATGGTTTTTTTAATATTTATGGGTTAGTTTCTAAAACAAAATTAAAATAATACGAATGAAGGATGCAGAGACTTCTTAAAAACAATAAAAGAATTTATTTAGAGTTAAAGGGGAATATTTACAGGGGGAGTATTTACAGGGAAATATTAAAGAGAATTAAAACATGGAGATATTAAATAAACAGAAAGTTAGATTATTTCCTCTAGGCGGACGTTAGAAGTAATAAAACTTTATGACTGAAAGCATATTACCGCTTAGCCGCATAGCTTTGCAAGCAGGAACCGCTTGGCGCGTGAAGACAGACGTCTTTCTTTTACGGAGGTTACTGGGCCACTGCCTCAATATTAATTGGGACAGTTTTTCAAAAGCTCGATAGATGGCGTTGTTCTGGAATGTTAAACTAATTAAAATTATCGTCCTCTGGGAAATGATCTAACCATTTACAACTCTTGCTTTGAATTACATCTATCATCCGATGTTGACAAAACAAAATGAAGGCAGATGATGGTTAAATAAAATAGCTCTGTAGGGTATCCTACACACACACACACACACACACACACACACACACACAC